>JARGYV010049991.1:0-20221 GCA_029532675.1 Ornithodoros moubata | reverse complement strand
TATCGGGAGAGAAAATGCAACAACATATATTTTTTTTCATAAAAATCCACGACTATGACCCGGCCAGCCTGCCTGAATCGGCGTGGAACCGGCCAGCAGTAGTTTCCGATGGCGATAGACAACGTTCGAGTGTGCACACTGACGTGGCAGTTCCCTACGCTTGACGGTCGCGGCAGAAACGTGAGAATACATCGGCCAGTACAACTTGTCTCAGTTTTTCTTATAATTTTTCGGAGAAACATAAAGAAGCATCTCAACGACGGATGTGATGGTGTAATTCTGAATGCAGTTAACTAAATCGTCCCGCTGCTGCTTTGTCGGACTTTCGAGAACTAATTTAATGCGCAATGTGCGATAAAATCTTATGAAACTTGCAAGGGGCATAATTATCTCTGAGTGCCACATTCCTGCACCCGACAAGAGCAAGTGAATGAGAAACGGAATAAAAGAAGGGACTGCTGCACTGGTAACGTTGAGAGTTTCACCAATCATTAGGACCGCTGTGCAGGAAGGTTAAGTCACTTCTTTTCGCGTCCGATTTAAATATGCTATGTTTCATATCATATTTAAATAGCATATAAATATTCATTAAATAATGCTATAACTCACGAGTGAGCTAGCTCATGAGCCATGACATGCACCCCGAATTTCTTGTACCAGTCTTCACCGATTCCTGTCCTGTAGTATTCACAAGCGGTTCCTTCGAATGCAAAGCCTGAGAAAAAGAGAAAAAACACTTCAATGTGACGTCGTTGCGCCAAAGGCACAGGTGGTCACAAACCTCTGTAGTTTTGAGGTCGTCCTTCATTTTCGTAACCCAGGAGGTCCAACCTACAAAACAAAGTGACGAAGATTCTCCTTACTGCTGGTGTCATGCGGGTAAAATACATGATTATACCCCGTACATGTAGGTTACATCTAAGCCACATATTTTTTTCTGATTCTGAATTACCATTCCGCGCGGGCTGCCCAATGCTCTATTTTCAGAAGGAACGGACATGGTATAAGAGGTTTTGGAACAGTCGAGGTGTTTAAGAAAGGGAAAACGTGATGCGTTTTTCGCTTAAGTTCAGAGTATCCGCTCTAAACAGGCAACCAAAGGAGTTCTTGTTCTGGAATAGCACATACCCTATATTGAGGTACACGATGTCGTACTCAGAGTACAACTTCTCCCGTCCAATGTAGTAGGTCAGGTTGTAGAGAGATTCGACGCCCCAGATTGGTACGCTCGCATCGGGTGGTATAGGGAAAATATATTTATTGTCTTCTTCTTTCTGAAAACGAACTTCTTTTAAACATTCATGACCCTTAATAATTATAAAAATAATAATTGGTGGGTTAACGGTGATCATGAGCGACGCAACAGGGTAGGGCTGCGGATAATTTAGACCACCTGAGGGTCTTTTTTACGTGCGCCGGAATCATGACTCTCACAGATAGTGGGAAAAATGGAGTATGGGCATTCATAGTTCACACTGGTAGGTATTGTTACACAATACAGTAGAAGGTTCCTCACCGAGTTCAACGTGATACCCATGATTCTGATCCACACCTTAGGATCGGAAACACTCTTGTATCTCAGGTTCACCTTGGAAAAGAACATGAACATTATTTTATTGCCCCTCATACATTCTATTCTTCGAACTTAATTGTGAAACGAAATCTGACTTCTGCAGGTGTTTCTTCTGCGTGATATGCCGATATGAGAGAAGACAGTCACATATTCTTTTCGCTCTCTCTATCTCGCTCCTTCTATTGTTGTCATAATGACCCCATCACATTTCTGTCACCTCGGTAGTAACCTCTGATGCGAAGGACGTGTACTTACAGCATTCATCAAAACGCCATAGTATTCCACTGCACTTTTATGTCCGTTTTTAAAGTAACTGGCGTGCGTGGAATCCGATATCATATAAACCTCCGGATATATAGACCAGGAAGTCCCACCTGAACCAAGAAAAAGTCGCGACGTTGTCAGGAGGCGATACGTAGCATCCATTAACTTTGCTTGGCATGCAAAGAGCAGTAGATGAGGCGAGTTCTTAGCAGAAGTGGGACTTACACGAGGAAGAAGAAGGGTGATAATGATAATGCGTACGTGAAACGAAAAAAAGAAAAAGAAAATAGACAGATGACTAAGACTTACGACTGCTTCCGCCCTGTCGTTCACTCACTTCTGTGTGACGGCTGCTTTCCCGAACTATAGAATCAAAACTGTTGTTATTCAGACGCCAAAGGACCGAACGATGCGACGTCATCACATTAGTGGGGACTTCTCCAGCAAGATAACTTTAGACTTTTTTGTCATTTATGCATTCGAAGTAATCGACGCTGTGTAAGCGGCCAATTTTGGCGGTCACGCAGCCGAACTAAAGTTTGCATACAAAGTGTGCTTACTGGACCGAGTAATAGTGGAATCCCCCTCATCCACCTCGTAGACCAGATGGGCCACATGGCCTGTGTCTGAGCGCTCCATTTCGGGCATTGGTCGAATGCGGAGGCCCAGACCCAAGACACCTTCCTGGAAGCGCACAGCACATATCAAGAGAAAGTCTCACAAAATAGATAAATATGCAGGGTATACATACCACTTGCAACCCTTCGTGTTCTTTCACTGAAACAGCGGCCATCTTGTCTTCATCTTGGTAAAGCAACTTCTCGAACTCGGCGGCGTCCAACTATATAAATATACTATGTATGTATAAATACATACTATAATAAATACTACATACTATGTATAAATACATACTATAATAAATACTACATACTATGTATAAATACATATTTGGTATGTGATGCTGTGCTCTTCGCAACGTTAGTACCTGACTACCGGTTGTATATACGCGAAGTGTTTTTGCTTATGTGTTTGTAGAAGGAATTGTCAACGTGCTATTTACGCGTGAACAGAATATATATGCATCTCTTTACATACCGTATGTATCAGAGAATACAACCAGTTCTAATTGGAAAGCAAAACTATTGTCTGAAGTAAACTCAAAGTAGAAAACCTATAAAGCAATGTAAGTGTCAGTGCTCGTCGGATGCGCGTTGGCCCTTTTTATCTGTGCATCACGCGCGCACTTTCGTAAAGACTCTTCTTGTTTTGTCCGGAAGCCCGAGTAGGAAGAACCGCTTTTCACGAGACGTATGCGTAGGAACATGCATATGTTTGAAACAGATGGGGAGGTATGATCCATCATACAGTTTCCAATACAAACAGAAATTCCTGTCAACTCTCTCTGAAGAGGTGTTGCAGTCCGGTACACTGTGGTAAGTGCTCTCCTTAATGCTGACATGAGATGATTATTTCTTTGTTACGCCTCTAGAGCTGCCGTAGCGGTACGTCAGGACCCCTTAAACAGACCTATACTTTCTATTTAGTAGGTCGTGCACTACACAGTCATGTGTGATTGTTTAGCGCAGTACTCGACAGGTTTTTTAGCGATAGTTTCCAAAATCGTCGCCGACGTTTATGTACCGTCCCCATCTTGTCCTATTCCACAGATGCCGCCACCTTTTCGTTGCTTTCCAACTCACCATATGTTCTTCCATATCGACTCCGTTCTCCTTGAATGTCCGAACGATGATGTCATCTCCGAACACTTTTTCACTTTTTGTGAGCGTGAACGCTAAGTCATCGGTCACTTTAAGAACTTTGGCGTCGTTGTCGCTTCTACCGTGGACGAGCTGCGGGTACACGAGACGGCCGTCCAGGACATCGTCTGCTGGAATAGGAAACACGTACCTTCAAACCTCTTAGTGTTTATACTGGTGAACGGGTTCGAAAAGTAACTGAGGCTTTGAGCAGCACGCTGTCGAAGAAATTCAAGAGCGAGCCGAAATAGCAGATATATGGCGATGATGGCATGAAGCAAGCACATATTCTGCGCCGAAAACATGAGGATAGGCTGAGACTGATGAACTGCAGCCTCATAATATAATAACTGCTAAAATACTCAGAGAATTTCGCTCGGTGTTAACGGGTTTTAATCGAAACGTTGCTCGTCACATTTCATGGTCTTCATATGACCACCGCACTTCCAAGGCTCTACTCAAGTAACCAAACCATGATGCCCATACTTGGACGGGGGGCACGATGCCATTAGTGTTGCTTGTGTAGCTAGTTTTCTTTTATTTTTAATGGGACAGCAACTGGTTTTACTGACATACTTTCAGCTCAGGACCAACAAACCTGGGCAGCAGCGATAAGTATGAGTGGGGTTTCTGAAATAAAGGTTCTGTTATTCACACTACGTTTGAAGTGAGGCGAAGCTAGTTATTATTAGCAAGTGCTATTCCTTCGATGTCATTACTTGGTCACGACCAGATATGTCGCTGATTGATCGTCATCATCAGTCGCCTTATACAATCGCTGAGAGCGTCTGCAGTCCGCGCTTCCGAGGCGTTCTGAAGAATTGTCATTGCCCGAGTGCGCTGCGTCCGAACACATATAATCCTAATCATAGACTGCGAGTTTCAGCAGTTCCTATCATTGTGAAGTATGCCGTTGTCTGATGCAGCATGCATCTTGACACTACCCGAAAATGGAAGTAAGATACAATATTGTTGGAAGCTACACCTCCAAAGAAAATGATGAGTATCCAGTAGTTATTTATTTCTGAAAAGGTCCTATGGCAGAAACAATGTATACATACCGCCAACGTGTCCATAGCACTCCGCAAGAAGAGTCAACCGTAATATTAGACCTACTACCACCAACATCGCTGCAACGTCTCCTTCCTGTTTGTGCTGTCCGCGTAAACATTACTCCTTATTTGATATCACTCGACTTTAATGAACAAAAGATATTGAATTCATCTCCGGATGAATTATGTGACTTCCGAAACTTCAAAAGCAAATTAAATGTTAGGCATAAAAAAGAGAGAAAGAACCAACAAAAGGGTAAAAGCAACAATTAAAAATAAAAAAAAGCGTTTACATTTCTCCTTGTATAATCTCCTCTTAGTACTTTGTTTCTAGAACTGCTTAGGCAGACAGCGCTTCCGGAGTTGAAATACATCACGGATTCTCTCACCGGAAGTTAAAGGTGGTTTATCTTTCAGGACAATAATTTACTGAAAGCGAGCTTTCCATCTGCCGGCTGCTCTAACATCAAACAAACGCTGTAGCGAAGAATACAGAATCATACGCCCGCTATTGTACAGCTAATGAACAAGATGCACTCCTCATATGTTGCCATGACTTGCGGACAACATTAAGTAGACAACATTATTAACAAATTTAAATAGAAGATAGTGGCTAGCATCTAATTCGTACTCTGTGTCTAAACAACGACAGAAAAAGATCGATCTCTAGATTTCCGCAAAAAAATTTGCTTGTGTGCTTTTGACCTAAACCTTAATTTTATCACGAATTTGCATAACAGCGGCATCAACATAATGTAGATGATATATTGATGGAGGAATTTGCGAAAAGAGGATTTATTCAAATTCTGTATCATCAACTTATGTCTACAGTTTACTGTACAATTTTGAAGAAATATGAATTCATTAGGATTCTGAAGCTACCAATTTTTAACCAAAGTGGCACTGTAACCTTGCGAACCGCTTCTTGAATATCCTACCTCCATCCTGAATTTTTGTACAAAATCTGCTCAGTACGTACTACTGCTACATTTTTCTGTCGTGTCACTGCTCGTCCGGTGAGATCAATCACACGCGAAGCAGTACCACCGATATCTGGCATGGACTCTGGATGAAAAAAAATGACGTACCCAAACCCTCGTGTGAGCGAAACTGATCGAGTTTTTCCCTCGTGCACTATATTCGTACTTAGGGCACGCTCATCTTTATCTGGCTACCTCGAAGACAACTGTATTCCTGCGAGAATGATGGGGAACAAAGTTAGCGTACAGTACGAAGACGATCTCAGATCCCCCGTTTGGAGTAGAACGGAACAAGGGATCTCGCCTAGGAGCTTGGATAGTGAACGGGAACGACGTCAGGAAGCGTCCTGGGCACCAGGAAATACCACACCTGAAAGCAGCAGCGAAAGCCTTGTGACAGTGAATAGAAATGGTGAACCACTGGTGCAAGTTCGAACAAGGCAAGAAAGCAAAAGAAGCGCCCATCTCTCACAGGAATGCTCGCGTCCATCGATGCCCAGCGCATATTCGGAGTCACGACCAACCTTTCTTGACCTTGAATGCAGTGGTGAAGACGAGATGAGGTCGTCTAGTACCAGTTCACTTCACATTCATGTTAGCCAACCCAAACAGCGCCCTGGTTCACCTAAGAGGATGCCCCCCGTCATACGAATCAACATAGCAGAAGACGTTTCTTCTGGGATAGACGGAGGCCCTGTACCGACGACGCCGTCGTCTTATCCGCTAAATTACGACCCAGGAATTACGAGCGAATTTTCAGATTTGGCTGAACTTCCTCCCTTGCCTTCCTACCCATCAGGTTCAAAAGTACAGGAAACTGGCGGAAATTCTCCCAGAAAGTACCAAGCAATGAGCGAAGCGCGTGGAGAGCTGCGAGACGCGGGAGAGTACGAAGTGAGGGAACTCTACAATCGAGAAAACGAGGGACAAGGATCACAAGGAGAAGTCATAAAGAGGCAAGAGGTCAGAAGAAGAGTCCAGAAACTGCGATTCGCTGACACAGAAAAGCGTCCATCTGAAAGAGATTCAGGACAAGACAGCATCGGAAGCGATTTCGTGAGAAGTCATCGAGAGAAAGAAAGTAATGCTTACATGAAAGGAAGGAGAAAACCAGGCAAGCAAGAGGACCCGGGGCCTAAGAAAAAGCGCAAAAGTGGCAAAGGTACTCAAGACCGTGAGCCCAGTGAACCCAAAGGCAAAGGCAAACGCGAGAAGAAGGCTGGAAGGCGTAAAACCGTTCAAAGGGAGGGAAGCAGTGACAGTTCAGAGCGAAGCAGTGACGAGGAAGTGAACAAGGAAAAGAGGGAGAGCGCCAAAACAAAAAAGGATGACGCCAAGGAATCGCCAAATAAACGGTCGAAGAGAAGCCGTGATAAGACCACGAAAAAGAAGCGTAAGCGGAATGTGAAAGGTTCAGACTCATCTGACGAATCGTCTGACATTGATAATAAGACTGAGAAGCTTCGGCGGAAATCACCCAGTGATAAAAAACGTAAACAAAAGAAGACTTCGAAGAAAAAAGCTGATGTAACTGGAGCCTCACAGCCTCCATCGGATGCTAGCTCTGAAGACACACCGGAGAAGCAGAAGTCAGAATCAGATCCAGAGAAACCCTCTCGACGAAAAAAGCGAAAGAAAAGCAACTCCAAGAGCAAACAAGACGCATCGGAGAGCAGCAGTACAGAAGAGGATGGCAGGAAGTCCAGGATATTCAAAAAAGGAAAGAATGACTCCGACACTTCACCGGAAAATTCCAGCACCAGCAAGGTACTGGGGCGAGCTGTAACATCCACGAGTGATCTGCCATCTGTGGCAAACCTGTCCGAGGACTCTGGCGTACCTCTGAGGAAAACACAATCAGACTCGCCACTAGAACGCAGCTCGAAGCGCGGTGATTCACTTGGAGATGGTTCAAGTACCGGCGACAAGTCGAGAACAAGTGACCAACAACCGGAGAAAGGTGGCGCATCGAAACAGATCAAAGGTTCAACGGGAGGTTGCTTCGATTTTTTTCGAAGTTCATGTTGTTCCAAGACCCCACAGGCAAAAGTGGCTGAAAAATCTACACAAACCGTTTACGAACAGCCTGGTGCAATTGTTAAAAACGCCTCTGGTACTGAAATGCCGATAACTCTCTCTGAGCAGAGAGCCAAGAGACCCCCAGAGGAAGTTTCCCGTGGAGGCAGGGAGCAGGCATCACGGACACAGTGGAATGCAGCTGAGCCCTTTCAGTGTTCCTGCCACATTACGCTCACCAGTATGTGTCCAGTGCACGCTAACTGGAAACAATATGCCCCCACCCTTAGGAACGAGTACAGTGCCGCTGGAACGCCTCCGATCTATAGGGGAGTATCTGAGCACTGGAAAAGGGCGATGTCCGGCGAGAGTGAAACCGACAAGAAGGGAAAAGGAAAGCGTCTCTTCAGGGTCTCCTTTCCTGTCGGGCCACCTGAGAGCAAATACACATCAGAATACACTTCAGAAACAGAGTTTGCTTTTACAATAAGTGACACATCAATTCTAGATGCTCCCCCTCCGACACCAAGAGGAGGCAGTTTCGTTAACCCACATCAATTGCCAGACCTCAGACACTTTAGATGGAACACTCAGAAAACCTGTTCGAAAAGCAAAGGTCGCCTTCAGGAGCCCAACATGGCTCTGTTATCCTCCCGCTCAAGTAAGGGCAAAGGTAGCCAATCGTTCTCAGAGGGAAGGTATGCGATCACGAAACATCGTCAACGACCCTATCCTTATCAAAGAGCGTATCGTGATCTGAATAACACTGAACTTGTCAGAAACGAACCATCTCTTGAACCTCAGTTCCGCTTTCGCATCACAGGGAAACCAGGAGAATACAGAGTAGATCGAATTGACCCCAGTCAGCGAACCATCGGGGATTCCTACATTCAGAGGTGCAGGACACCTATTTCCAGATCACGAGGTATCCCCTCTCCTCCATCTTGGCTCTATGGAATGAGGTATCAAATGGCTGCACCCACTCCCAATATATACTTTTCACACGGGTGTGAAAACCTTCATGGCAGCCACAGAGCGAAAGGCGATCATGTTGTTCTCTCTTCGAACCATTCAAAAACAACAGAAGATGTTCAAGATCTCAGTGGGGTGAGCACACAAGACTGCGATGACGAGCAGCTGTTGCCGCACAGCGTTGCACTAATTGAGACGGCGACTCACATCGAGCAGCCCCAGTCTTCCAATACAAAAAGAGTTTATGCTCCAAGGAGCAATGAACTTCCATTTCATGAAGCGAAACATAGTTCTGTCGAAATCAGCCCCTACTCCTCGTCACATCTGTTGGAAGTGGCCTCTACCGAAGAAGTGCAAAGGAAGCCACACAGTGGACGTATACTGATCAGTGGCACAATAATTTTCTATTCGTCGGTCGCACTGATAGCCATGACCGTCATTTTGATGATTATGGTGATCACGGGCATCCCGGTCTTCTCCTTACCGTCTCGGGGCCCTCTCACTGCCAAGCCCAACAAGTGGTACGAGCGGCTCAGCAATAACTTCAGCCAGCTTCATACCAATGCAAGCAGTGCATGTAAAAGACCGCTATGTGAAGAAGACTCGGTTCACCTGAAAGAAATCGTCTCATGGGCATTAGACCCCTGTGATAACTTCTACCGCTTCGTCTGCCAGGGATGGAGGAACATTTCCTCTTCAGGAAAAGGAGATGCTCCAAGAAGTATTCATGTAGCCATCGTTCTCCAACTTGAGATTAAAGTACGGGACCTTCTTTTAGACGCCAAATCTGGAGAAGAGTACCAGCCAATCAGAGCACTCTATCAGCAATGCATGAACACAAAACAAATCGATAAAGACGGTTGGACATCATTCTACGAATTGCTCGATGATACAGGTCTTCGAGGGTTTCCCTTTAATTCTCCAGGAAACAATGTGCCATCTGTTTGGACTGTCGCGGCTAGGATACTGCGAGCCGCCGGTGTAGAAGTTCTTTTCTCTCTTCAAATTTCTCGTCATCCTTTCAAATTTAATAAGAGTGTATTGGCAGTCCAGGCCCCGAAACCATTATCTCCTTATCCTGTCAACAAGAATGAAACTTCCCGCTTCTTCAGCGACGCATTCTATGCTTTGTGGACAATTCTAAGACGCGACCCACTGTCTTCCGAGGTCGAACAAGTGGCAAACTTCGCAGCTACTTTCGATTTGATGTTTCTTAATGCAACACATCAGTGTCAACCATACCAACTCGATACGCTGAAGACTAATCCGTACCTACTGGAATTCGTTCAGGAATTCTTTTCTACCGAAGAACCCCCAGTGGACCTCGGACTGGAATCTGATGTTATTCTCCAATCCCCGGACTACGTGGACCATGCCGCGGTCCTGTTGAGAAGCATCGACCCACACATCACACTAAACTACTTGGGACTGAGGCTAATGATCGAGATGTCAGCGTTCGCACCCAGTTCCGGTGACCCTGTGACACGCGCTTTTACACATCACCTATCCGGACTGCGCTACCCCGCGATGCCTCGCTGGAGACTCTGCATTCGAATCACAGAACTTGCTTCATTGCCACTCTTCATGCATGCCGTGAGACACGTCTATCGAAATAACATATCCAGAGAAACAATTGTGCAATTCGCAAAGCGCGTCGTAGGTCACCTTTACAATGCACTGGACCGGCTAGTAATTTTAGACAAGAACACGAAAGCAGTCGCTCAGAAATTGCTGAATACAACCGAACTACATGCCATTCATCCATCTTGGATAGCCGACGACGTAATGATACGGAGGTACGCTTCTAAGCTGAAGGCTGTTATGAACTGGAGTGGAATTGCCATGTTCTACCGACTTCGTGCGTACAGCTATTTAATTTCGATACATAAGAACCCTATGGACCGTTGGCCCGGCTCAGCCTTCGACTCTGACTGTCAAATGGTAGGACAGGCTTTGTACATTCCACTGCTTATGTTCAACATCTCCTTTCTTCACCACGGATTCAACGAAAGGCTACAAATGCCTAGCGCGGGTTTCAAAATTACTCGTTGCTTGATTCACATGTTGCTGCATGGTTTGACGTCAAGAAGTCGAGAAGTGCAAAATCTGTGGCCAGACCTAAGCGAAACTAAACTCGGCAATACTGAGTTGTGCTTTGAGCAGTATGCCTCTACTCGCTGCATGGCTTTGGCACTCTTCGAATCTACAGCCGCAATGCAACCCGCTCTGGAGCTTTATGCCGAAAAAGGACAACCTGCTGTACGGGCTGTGACGCCCCACGAATACGATGCTGCCCATCTGTTCTTCGCGTACTTCGCCCATGGCTACTGCGAAGAGACGTTGAATGAGACGAATGAGAGAATGAACATACGAACTCTTCATGCTGAGAATGAACTGAAGGTGAATGTACCTCTTTGGAACAGCCGTGTGTTCCAAGAGACATATACATGTGCAATTGGAACTCGTATGAACCCCCTCATTAAGTGCGTCATCTGGAAGCAACCCTGATGTACATTGCAGGGACGGCACGTTACTTACATTTCAGTGTGCTACGCACACAAACCTATCATAATTAAACTGATGTAATTGAAAATGTTTAATGTATGTTTTAGATAGGAGCGTGAGCCTGTAGCCTGGCCGTCGGCTTTCATGCACTACCTGCGGTACAGTTGTGTATAAGCAATCGGGTGTCGTAAGTATCTCAAGTCGACGCTCTGGCGGACGTTCCACACAACTATTAAATTATTAAAACGTAACGCGAAATCTGATAGATTCAGTGCAGAGCACTTCTACGTATTCAAAACGTCTGCACGTCGCTACCGCTGTTTTGTCAACGTTCTACGTGTATGGTGTTGCTAAGGGCTAAGATGACCCAAACGGACCGGTGTGGTGCCAAAACACAGGTTGTACAGGGACGCGTGTTTGTAGACAGAGTGCGCCATTGCTGAAATAGAGCGTCTGTTAGCTACTGCTCGCAAACTACGTGTCGAAACTGACCTGTACCAATGACGGTATGATAGCGGTTAAGCAAAGTCTGCTATATAAAGACAAATCCATTTTGTATGACATAAATAATATGTATTAAAATCTTGATGATAAATAAAACACAGCTGTACAGTAGATTGTCCGTCATCGTCGAGCAGTTCCGGACTTCTCGGAGGATGTGACGTCATAGGTCTGCCCTCGAATGTAATTCGCCTTCGAAGATCATGTGGATGGCTGATGGAAGTTTAGAGAAAGCTGAAATGCAAAAAGTGCCCCTTCTTGCTGAAAATATTTCGAAAAAGTTTTCTTCTTTGCAGGTTGGACTTAAATTAGGGTAGCTTCAATCGTAAAAGACATTGAGGGTACTTACGCGCTCATTTCTGGATGCAATTCGTCTTGCTCCTTGATGGTTCCGATGAACTAGAAGTAGGAGTAAAAACTATATCACAAAGCTGTACACCAACTAAGCGGAGACGATAAAGGGAAACGTGTTCTTAGGGGAAACACCGTGTCTTGAGAGAGTTTGCTTCATCTTGCCCAAATGATAAAGTATATTTGACACATGTTGTACCCTGTCCACACGAGCGCGTGGGTCTTTCGGGTTTCATGGACACCGTGTAATATTATTGCGTTCACTCCTCGCACATGCGCTAGTTCACGACGCGTCATAGCAACAAGAGGATCCCATAGACCACATTTGTATAATTTGATCGGCGCTATGGCTATGGTGACCGCACCGCGAACAATGCGGGGAACGCACGCATGCCTCACGATATATAGCGTTTGTTTGTGTGGAATAGTCGTGAGAGTTGAAGATTAACTTCATGCGAGTACTAATCGACCTCCGATTAAACGAGGGATGAAATTCTTTCACAAGGAACGACATGAACTGAAGGACTGGAATTAGGATAATTTACCTTGTTTGGATGAAGTGCTGCCCTTACAGCATCAAATATGGACGGGAAAAAAGCATCAGACCCAAGTAACTCCACGGCCCCTCCCTTGTGTAAGAAGTTGAACACCGAGGCTGCACATGAACAAAAATTAAAAAGTCGTTATTGGACGAGGCCAACGACATTGGTAATGACTGTACTCACGAGAACATGAAGCTATGAAGAGTTTAATATCGATGCTGTCGTAGTCCCGTTTGAGCTGAAAGAGAAGGGAATATGGTTACAGTTTAACGGGCCTTGCATCTCTGTGTTATCTGCATGTGCACTACGTTCTTTTTTTCTTTTTTGACGAAAGCATGTAGACACCTCCTCGCTTGACCGTTTTTATGCTGATTATCTTGACTGTTCCTGAGTGGCCTACCTGCTTCAGTACGTTAACGCTGCACCCGTCGATGAAAGTGACTCTGCTGAAGTCCAGGATGATATGCGTGGGGAGGTTCAGCATCTCCGCGATGCAGGGAATCGTAGACTTGATGGAGACGTCGCTAACACTGTTGTTGTATGGGGGCTTCGTGTCTCCAATCACCACCGATGGGGGTTCCTTTATCGAATACAAAAGATTGAAAATGTCAACAGAGGGCCAGACATTGTGGAAAGCCGCTTCTAGCGACTGATAAAGGGAGCTGCAATATTTTACAGAGAACAATCCATATCCGGGATCTGCAGCTAATGCATGACGTACCTTGACGAGTGAAGAAACGGAACCCTTTTGGGCTCTTTTCCGGGCTTTCAGAACTTCTCTGCGGGAAGCAACAACGATTATATTTTGGCCATCAAGTGGGACGGTAAGGTGTATGAAATAACAGCGATGATGTCATCAGACGCGACATACTACGTCGGTGTACTTACTTCACTGTAAAGCCAACACGCTTGTTCAGTTGGTCCTTGAAGTACTCGGCGTTAGCGAAATGCATTGCTCCGCCAAAGTGGAAAATCTTGATGCCAGGCACTTCGTCAACCTGCGTGAAAATGAAAAGTAAAATTACCATGCCGGCGTTCGCGCAGAAACAAACAAGTGGAAGAAGAAAGACTCAAGGCACTTAATCGTTGTATCAACTTAGAACCAACATAGAAACTATAAACATATCGAGCACAGCGCAGACCCATATGAGAGGAGATTATCCTGCATAAAAATTGTGGCTATAGACGCACTGCCTGAGGCAATAAAGAACAGACAGGCAACAGACACAAGAATAGGCTTTCTTCTCGAAACAACAATATGCTCACCATTTGGTAGCGCTTGATTGGAACATAAAATTCCGTGTCGGCGACCGCTCCCAGCAGAAAGGTTTTTGGCCTGTGAATAGAATGAAGGTCAATGCGCGTTAGTTCACGCACTAAACTAACGCTGCACCAACGCAGGCTCACCTTTGAATCTTGTAAATGAGGGTCATAAGCGAGAAAGCAACACCCAAGGCCAGACCGGTGATGACGTCAAAGATGACGGTGGAGGCGAACGATACCATCCACACTTGCTGAAATATCGACAGGAGAGGAATGAAATGCTGCCACACACAATTCATTCCCAACGAGCTAAAGTTTCAAATGTCATTTCTTGATGTATAGGTTCGGTTCCCCACATTACGAACGTTCACTCACCCCATCGATTCTTGACAGGTCCCAGTAGCGCTTGAAATCCTGTACTTGCATGACTATCTTCTTCAAGGATGTGACGATAATAGCAGCCAGTACACACTGACAAGAAAAGAAAATTATGTTCGCGATAGGAATGTATTTTTTATGGCTACTATTGATTTAAATATATTGCCACTCATCCCACTATGTCTGGTAAGGGCCCTTACCACGGGTAAGTCCTCAAGATAATGGCCGAGGAAGAGAACCATGAATATGATTATGATGATATTCACCACGCTCACCAACTGTAAAGAGAGACGATTTTTTATCACCAAGGAAACCAACCATAAACAGTCATCCATAAGTTTGGTTTCATAAGCAAGTGCATGATAAAAGCTACCACAGGGAAGTGATCCCACTGTATAACCTACCTGCGTTTTTCCACCAGCTCCTTCTTGTACAGCACTTCGAGGAACCGAAGCAGCGATTGGAAAGCACGAGAAAAAGGACGAGAACACGTGACTTGCACCGAGGGCTAGAAACTCCTGAAAGCAAGGAATGGAAGGTAAGCACAGACCATCGCTGTCAGCTGCTGGTAACGATTCGCCAAACCTTCACTTGACTGGAAGAATAGACATGCATACCTGATTCGCATTGACTTCGTAACCGTGTTTCTGTCCAAAAATCCGGCCCAAGGATAGAGTGATGGAGAAACTGACGATGGCCAAAGCAAAAGCTTCTGGGAGAATCTTGGTTATGAGGTTGGCATTGAAGCTCGGCAAGGTCGGTTCTGGAAGTCTGCAGGAGTGGTAAAGTACTGTTAGGAATATGACTGGATGCATGTGGAAATCTGTTTCAGAGTTTTCTTGATGCGCATTTTCATGTTCTGGAAAAACTAGGGCCCAAAATGTAACGTACTTTTCGGGAATTTCGCCCACAACGTCGATGCCATAATTGCCGTGAAGGTCTAGATAGTGAGATGCCACAGTGAACAGCACAACCTGCAAACAAGAAAGGAATCGTGGTAAATTGTTCAATCGTACGGGCAAAGATATGTGAAAGGATCCTTGCTTTCCCACTTTTGTAGAACACGTGCATACCAGTTGTCGCATTCAAGCATGGAACTTCAAAAAAATGCAGCTGAAGGAACTACCCAGTTAGTCTGTTTACAAAAGAGATTTGCTACGCATCATTTAAAAAATGGTGAGAGAAGGCTGGATATGTGTTTACAAATTCCAGACAAAAATAGCTTGTAAGATTTCTTATGATAAATTTTTCAAAAAAAGAAAAGTCTACGCAGTACAGTTCTGGGATAAAGATATCTACCAGTGACACGTTGGACTTCAGCAACTAACTGCGGTCACTTACAACAGTGAGTTCAACGGGTAGAGGAATGCCCAGGCGTCGGATAACGGGTGGATCGAGGAACAATTTCACCAGCAGGATAGAAATTATAGCGACAAAGGCCACCACAGTTGTCTGCCATTGCACGTCGTGGATATGTTCGAAGAACGAGTAGATCGTCTGCAGCACAAAGAAACCACATTATGGAACCGAGCTTCTGCACGGACACGCCAAAATAATATGTGGCGCACTCAATGTGCTGCTACTCTTCCGGGCAGAGGTAGAAAACATACCTTGTAGATGATGAACATGCCACTGAAATGAGGTACGTGGTTGCCGAAGATGGCTCCCACCTGGCTTACGACGACTTGCACTGCGACTCCGGTGGCGAACCCGTTGACCATCTGCTCTGACAGGAACACGTTCAACGTGCCCAAATTTAGCAGGCCGAAGGCAAGCTGCAAGTGACACAGTTTGTATGTCTCATATTTTCTTAACTGCACAGGACAGTGTGCCACCGTCTCCACACATACTGCTCACTCAGAACAGCTGTGTATATGAAAGTGACGAGTAGTTACCTGTATTAAACCTATGGTGAAGCAAAGCGCAGAAGTGACTTGCGGCACCGTATAATGCCCTTCTGTAGCATTGTGAATCGCCACCATGGAGTGATGACCGAGGTGCTCTTCGGGAATTAAGTTTCGCACCACACCACCGGTCATCATAGACATGATGGCATCGGCTCCTGTACAAATCAACAATTCGTTATCAGTCCTTGTCTTATCTGGTCCGAATCAACGTCATGAACATACCGACAGATGCTTGTCGTACCGTGCCAAGCAATATGTAGATCATCATAGGAAACATGGCGTTGTACAGAGCGAACACCGGCGGCACTGCTGCCAGAAGGGTATAACCCAAACCTGCGTTCAAAACGGATTATTGCAAAACAGAGTCCGTAAAAGACCTGAAAAATAATATTTCGCCTTATGGCCAGATGCATTTTTATTTTTGGTTGTCATCTACATGCCACCCAACCACGGGTAAAGTGCACAGAAGAAAGCTGGGAATCACGAGCGCCGGTACCCGCAGAGACAAAGCAAGACAGCACAAACGTAACAACTAACCACATTTATCGAGTACTTAAAGCGAGGATAAAAGCGCAGTTAAAATAAGGTGAATCAGTAATAGGTGGCGTCGATACCGTGATCAAATCACTTATTTACTCTCCTGTTCGTCGTTGGGAAGTTCGTGTTATGAGGACCACCGTTGAGGTTAAAGCTAATTGCCCGCGCCTAACCGAGTTGTCTCATTCAGTACGCTCATGTACACGGGTTTGATTCGCTGGAAAGTCGCGTCGTATTCAGTCCTCTAGCTAGAGCGATGCGCATGGAAACTGTGCATATAAACGGACGATGCGCGCGGAGTGGACGGAAGGGCGGAGGAGAAAGAAAAAAGGGCAAAGGGGGCGAAAATTCCGCTATTTGCCTTTATATCCTTTAAAATTTGCTGCATTATACCAGGAAAACCGTATGTTTCCATTCGTTGCGCATTAGGGAAACATTCTGTTGAAGCAACGACCGGTTGACTACTTAATACTTCAGCGCCCCCGTACGGTATTAATACTGAAACAGGCTAGTACAGACCCCCCCCCTCCCCCCCATTCGAATAGTTAATTGTACATTTCGGTACCCTAAACTATTTGACTTATATTTGTATATTGAATCTTATTTCGTGCGAGTTTCGTGCGTTCTGTACCTAGAGTCTATGAATACGAGCCGCACATAAACGCAACTAGAAGTGTACTGTACCATAGCGGAAATCACTCAAGCGACAGAAGCGTGACATCACGGCGCCTCTTCCACGTGTTCTGACCCAGGGGTAACATGACAGAACTCACTGCGGCACAGATCTCATACTCACTCTGAGGCACTTGAAACATGGCCACTGTGAAGCCCGTGACGATATCAGCGAGGAGGTAGTCTTTCACTTTATAGGTCCTTAACCAACCAAACACTGGGAACAAGGTTGTCATGCCAGCTTTAATCTTCTTCGCCGAGCACTGACTGCGTCCATATTTGCGTAGAACGTCCACAGAGCCCGATCGGGCTTTAGGCACATGCACATACATGTCGTTGAACCCAGACTGGGTGTACGATGGCCGAGAGACGCGCGTTGGCCCGCCGGTATCGGTCATGCTTACTGGTGGCGGCGGGCCGGTGAAAAACGATGGAGACTTCAAGTTTGTAACTCTTCAACGGAAATGTCAGTTAGGGCATCTGAAATTAAAACAAATAAAGGCTGTCACTTTACGTCAAGGCTGTGAAAAGCACGAAATTGGTTCACCGCATTGGCTATTCTGCTGCAATCTCCAATTCTCTAAAAATGTTACTTCATATCTTCACTTGGGCGCCCTCATACAGGAAAAGCACCCTTTCTTCTCTGAATTCTCGCGAAACGAGTTCGCTCGCTATACCACATGTTCCGGTGCGGGTCTTCCAATAACTGTCACATTTTTGCAAACATGACATAACATGCACCACAAAAGTGTGTAAGATTTGAGAATGGGCATTAGTTTGAGCGTGTTGGGGGTACTTTTTCGAAGTACAAGTATAACGTGTTCCTTAAATAATGAAAAATAGTGTTCTTATTAATTCTGCGAACAGCCAGAAAACGTGCAAAGGATCGTACCCCTCTCCTCTGCTTGCTTGCTTAAGGTATTTTACACAATAACATCAATGGACTCCAAGCTCAGCGACAAGCTCAGGACCAGGGATCGATTGAGTTGCATTTTATATTGGAGATGAAAAACAAAACAAAGAGAAAGGTCGTGCCTTAGACTGCTCCAGAAATATTTACCAGGAATTATTGAAATAGTAAACAACCTTGTCATACATGCACCGTCGAGTGCCCCCGGCTATGGATTTAGCCTAGAAGATTACTACCTTATGTACCTCATACGTTAGCTAACAATCCAGTACGTGAATTGCGTCCGTACAGAGGCCAATCGCACGTAATTACGTGATGCCGCCGAACGGATGCTCAATATATGTACATGAATGGCTGTTTCGTCAGTTATTACCATCGCTCATGTGTTATCCTGTATGTACGGGCAGGTGTACGGAGGACAGCTGTGACGTGACAAAAACTCACCTACATGAATGATAATTTCTCCTGCTGCAATGACTAATTTATGTTTGTGTTCGTCAAGGCAGCACGACTGAAGCCAAACGGAGGATAACTCTATCGGCGGCAACTGGTGACAGAAATACACCTTGGTTTATCTAATGCACATAAGACATGGTTTTCGACTATTGATAATTGCTTGACAAGTGTCACGTGATTGTCGGAAGAATACTGTCAAAGCTTTACCGAACACCTGTTTACAGCTGGTGTCCAGACTAGAACTGATGCCAGGTATGTCGCCAGCCAGCATCTAGACTCTCAAGCGATAAGAAGAAGAAGAAAAAAAAAAGCTACTGTAACTGATTGCTTGGAGGCGATTGAAAATAAGCAGAACTTCAACAATGCTTGTTCCTGTAACTCGTAGGCACTTTGACCCGTTTGATACCGTCCACACTTCTTCCAGGCATTGTTTTGGTTCTCGGTAGTTCTTTTCTTCGAGTCGACAAATCTAGAGCGTATGGGTGAAAATAACCGCAACATTCCGCGACGGTGAAGAATGGAATCGGGTTTCCAGGTGATACGTTATTATCGTCCAAGGCAGCCGTTGTCGACGGATACACGGAATGGAGCATAAAACCAACTACATTCAAGGCACACCTGTCACAAACGACAGCGAAAACAGAAAGAACTCGCTCCAATAAGACAATGAAAAATGCCCATAGCACGTTTGGTCCAAACGTAGCACCAAAGAGTCATAAAATAAACGGTGCAAACGACATTTGCTAAAGCCTTCCCTGAACGCTGTAGAACACAGCAGATCGATAGATTCACGCAACTATACAAAGACACGAGTACACAAGACGATCGAAAAGTAAACGATTTTTCGATATTTGTCGAGATGCATATAACAAATATGAAGCCACAAAATGTGAAACCTACCTGCCGACGCGGTTGCAGAGCCCAAGTTTACACACGATGGGCAACAAAATCAACGAATGACTGATTTAGGGAATTTAGGGAGCTTAAATTATCCTCCCTCCCTTCCTTTCCCTGTACTAAGCTGTCAATAATGGCTTGAAATCACGAACGAGGGCAGGTCCTTCATGGCGTCTCCTGGGAATTGTCTTGGGATAACGGCTCACATACCAAGTGGCTCGACCTTTGAGGATTAACCTTCGAAGCGTTCGCCTGTTTCAGATGCGGACTTTAGTCGTTGTCCTCACACCTTGTCTTTTCTTTCGTCTCTACACCTCAGTTCACTGCAATCCGAGTATGACTGAAGGGTCTGGCATTGTAACCGTCTGTCGCACCTGATAGCGTGACGCGGCTAATGCCCATGTGCCACATATGATTGCGGGCAGAACACATGCGCCGTCGACCTTAGGGTGGTACGTCACATTTCCACGCATTAATGTAGGGGAGATTACGGTTAATTCACAGCGACTGCCTGGTACACAAAAGTCAAGAGGTGAGCGGAGACAAGGTGTACCGTAAAAAGGGGAGATTACGGTTACGTTGGAATACCGGGAAAGGAAATTTGTTGTAGAGGAAGCGGGTGCGGTCTGCCTGCCTACTTTGGGCGGCATGGTGCACCCCCACAGGGTAGGACTGCGGATAATTTAGA
>JARGYV010049733.1:0-10566 GCA_029532675.1 Ornithodoros moubata | reverse complement strand
TTTTTTTTTTCAAAATAATGGGTAAGCACGGCATGTATTCTTAGTGTCTTATCTCTCTCTCCGTATGACTGGAGAGGACAGGGGTGATCAAAGGCGCACTCCCTGTACATGGCTAGTTTACGACGTACCCAGCGCTTGCTATAGCAACAATTAAGAGCGTTGTGCAGTTGGCACCCTCAAGCGTTGTTGCTACGGCGAACACGGACGAATGACGAATCGTGCACTTGCGAACTTGCGCTCGTACAGGGAACGTGCCTCTGATTGGTCATGGTACCAGACTTTGCGACGACACCACGCGTATGCTTAGGATATAGAAATTCACCGACAACAAGTATTACTTTTTGTGTTGTCTTATCACGTTTCTTGTGCCAGGAAGAGCCTTATCTGATGTACAAGAAGGCAGAGCCCGGACAGATCTTGTCTGGCAACGACGTCTTTGAGGGATATTGTAAGGACCTTGCAGACCTCATCGCCGAACACCTCAAGTTCAACTACACCCTTAAGTTGGTTAATGATTCAAAGTATGGGGGACAGGACGCCAACTCTGTCGCTGGATGGAACGGCATGGTCGGTGAGCTTATTAGGCAGGTAGGTTGATCAAAATATTCAGCTTCGTACCAATAGTGCGCAGCCAGCCGAGGTCTCACATATGACACTGAATCTTGTACATCCTAATCGACGAGATACGTGCAGCAAGCACTTCCTGAAAATTGTCATTATCTGATATATCGTCGCAAATATCTGACGACTTAATCGAGAACCACGTGGGTCCTATAAGAAGCGTCTGTAATGTTACACTGAAAAAAGAAAAGACATAGGAAAGCATATGTACAGAAGTGCGATATACTCATTAACCTTAGGGAACCGTACCTGAGTTAATAATTATCAAATATATTCCCCCTCTCAAGACGGGGCATCTCAGAACTGTCCAAAAGGATGCTCCCGGGCTCCGATATGTTTGCTGTAGCACCAGTTCGTTTCACAGTGGTCTGCTGCATATGTATCAATTAAATCGAGCGACCTGTTCCTGACGTAGTTAGGATATGTTTCTATCTATAAAATAAAAAGTGTCATGAACACATATCAATGTGTTCAAAGAAAGGGGAAAAAAAAAAAAAACGCTAATTGTACGAGCGCTAAACGAAACTAAGATGTGCAAAAGAAACGCAAGAAAAAATAGATACCAAACAAATCGTACGCATTAACCGGCACGAGAAAAACGCTGTTTCAGGTTTTCACCTCCTTTCTCTACATCGTCGGGAATGCACGTATTATCAATCAAGAGCAGATGGACACTCGGTGCGCCGTGAAACAGCCCTAATTAATTTCCATCTAGCCACAGGAATTGTGCCCGCCTTCCGTGTAATCCGTCTAATGAAAAATCGCCGTCGTGGTATTTTAAAAACGACGCATTAAAATTTATGTGCCATCTCAACGTTTTTTTCTCTTTCCCTGGTGAGCTACGTGCAACGAGTTTCCCAAAGGGTATCATTACGAAGCAGTTTACGGCTCCTGCCAAATTGGGGTGCTTGATTTCCTTTTTCTTCGCTTCATCATTTTCGTTCTTGTTTCCGTAAACGAATAACTTCGCTCTCAATAGTCTGAACAGTTTGTGAGAGCGAAATTGAAGTCATTAAGGTAAATTAGACAATTTTCCATTAATTATTTTCGAAATAAAAAGAAAAACATTGTGTGCCCGTTCAGGGGAACGCAGGTTAGTTTTTAGACTTTGCTGCCGAAGTTGTGCGATACGATAGTTCCTACACCAGCTGTGCTGAAAAAGGTTTTTAGTAGGCTTAATCAATTTGATGTACCGCCTTTTACTTTACTTTCTGTACTCCCACAACAGGAAGCCGACATGGCCATCGCGCCCCTGACCATCACATCCGCCCGTGAACGTGTCATCGACTTTACGAAACCTTTCATGTCTCTCGGCATCAGCATCATGATCAAGAAACCCATGAAAAAGAAACCCGGCGTGTTTTCCTTCATGAACCCACTGTCTCGAGAAATCTGGATGTGCATCATCTTCGCCTATGTCGGAGTGTCTGTGGTTCTCTTCCTCGTCAGCCGTTTTTCGCCGCGCGAGTGGCGATACGAAGAAACCTTCGTGGGACCGTCGGTGTCCAATGACTTCTCCCTCTACAACAGTCTCTGGTTCTCCCTGGGAGCTTTCATGCAACAGGGATGCGACATCTGCCCCAGGTACGGAGCAGACATGCACACAGAACGACTGTGTAGAATGGAGTCATTTTGCTCGCTGTGCTGCTGGACTGCGCTAACGCTTGCACACGGTGCATGACGCCCGGATAAATTGCGCATGGTGTTATTTCTCGCACAAAATTTTTACGACCTTTAATGCACCTTAACTTATTAGTTTCGAAGTAGTCTAGCTATGCTGACTTTTGTAATCATGCATTAGCAGCAACGCTTGCAGTAGTGGCAAATATTCTCTCACACTTGACTTATATTGTTTTAAAACTTAAAACATTGTTAAGGCATTACGGGTCATGTCCATATAGCATACAAGCTATTCCTAATGCATAACCGCTATAAATGTGAGTTCTCTGAAAAATGTGAACGCACAGAGTAAAACAAAGGAAGAATGTCAGAAGAAAATTCTTTAGGAAATGAAAGGAAATTCCTCAAATACATATCTCTGTCCCGCCTCGCAATAACAGCGGAACATTGAAGGAGCTTCCTTACAGCCTCTTACGCACTGGTTCTGCATCGCTGGAGAACCCACTCCAATCTTCAATCTAACCGTCGCACTTCTGTAATTTTTTTGCGGCTGTATCGGGGCTTTTCCCGTCTTGACAGGTTAAGGGCAGCTTAGTCGAGGATATCGATTGTAACGGTATACAAGTATTACTTGCTTTTCCCGCAACGCGCTTAGGAGAGCGCTGGTTCGTTATTTATTCTTTTCGTGGTACTTTATTTGCCACGTTCTTTGACACCCACCCACCTTAGTTTGCACGACGGAAGATGTGCTTATCTGGGATGGATTTAGGAAAAAAGAGAAAAGCAAGTTTTTTTTTTGTGTTTTTTGCGCGAGTACTCATTCTTGAGGTGAAACGGTTGCAGTGCACTTCAGGTGTGCTAGTTTTCGCTTTAAATATAACAGGTCGATCTAAAGGCAGAGCCAGCTCGGTTCTGGTGATAGTTGCGGTCACACGGGTCAGACGATGGAGTATATATAGAATTTTGTTCTTATTCTTTCTTGACGTCTCTGGAATAAATTAAATTGATTTTCGACAGCGATAACGCCAGGTCGACAAGCCGTGTCCTTTGCCGCACTGCTGACAAATGACGCAACAACGAACGTGATTTTTTGCCCAATCATTTCGTAGTCACGTAACATTTCCTAACAAACGGAGTCTTCAATATGTATCTAAACCAGATGGTCAATATGAAACAACCCCGATCCCTTTATAAGGACCCACAGAAACCTGGAAAAGAAATTAAAACATAAGGTAAGAAAACAACTAGTAAAGGAATGAACGCGCAAAGATGTTCTAGTACCGCGAAACTCAGTGGCGGTGAAGGACGCGCACAAATTCAGACAAATAGCAGCACGGCGCGAGCCCTTCTTTCTCCAAGTCAGGAACCTCTGGAGACATCCTTTCTCCTTTTGTCCTCTCCCTCCCCTTGCCATTGAGGAGTGTTCTTGGCACCATATTTGGGACAGGTGTTCCAGCCCCGATACATACAGTATCCCAGGGGCAATAAGAGACAGGGAGAACTTTTCTTCTCCATAAATCACTTTGCTCACAGTTTTGCTGCTTTTTCATATTCTTTCTTTTTTCATTTATTTTCTTCTCTGCGCTTTTGCACGTGTCACGGTAGGCTTACAGCGATAGCATTAACATGTGTTGGAAGTGAGTTTGGTCAATGATTAGTGTACTCTTGCGCAATATTTTCTTGTTTTAGGTACGATAGTAGCTTTAGTTTTAGCGTGTGGTGCCTACAGTGACAAAATTTAAACTTGAACTTCTCAATCACGCATGAGCTTACACAATACAATTCGTATCACTTCTTGCGGAGCACGTAGACACAAGTTCTCATTTGAACAGCCGGTTATGGCACAGTCGCTATAATCTAAGGGGGTACACATAATATATAATTTACTGCAGACTAACACTGATCAGGAGAAAACTTGCCAATACTATTGGCATGCAGTACAGAATGTATTTTGCAAACATACATTTATACTCAGATTGTCTTCAAAATTAATTATGATACTTGGATTCGACTCGACTCGTGACTGTAGTCCGAGGTAAGAAGCTCTCGGAGCTACACTGACGAAGCCTAACACATGTGTGTGGGAGCTGTTCTGTTTTATCCGCTGCTGTAGGTCCATCTCTGGCCGTATGGTGGGCAGCGTGTGGTGGTTCTTCACGCTCATCATCATCTCGAGCTATACTGCCAACCTGGCTGCCTTTCTCACCGTCGAACGGATGGTGACTCCAATCAACTCGGCCGACGACCTGGCCAGGCAGACGGAAGTCGAATATGGGACTTTATTGTATTCCTCTACGCAAGAATTTTTTAGAGTGAGTTCGCAAAAATTCTGTTCGTTCTTGTATGTTACAAGCAGAATGGTCTTAAGTTGATTTAGTGGTTTGTGGCGCGAAAACATCGAAGGCCATAATGCACCAGGCTTATGACGGTACATGTAAATAGCCCTTTGTATTCTTTTTAGGTTTCATGTTCAGAGCGTTTGTGAATGCACTATATGTTTAGTTAGTAGATAACTAAATTAATGCTGCATCTTAACAGACGGCATCACTCTGTGAAAGAGACGTGAGCAACGCTCGAGAGCAAGATTTTTATTGTGAGATTCTATAAGATAATGCTATGAATACAAGTAATCAGAAGCTGCCTATATATTTAACAACGAATCAGATCCGCATTCATTTTGCACACCGAGACCCAAAAGGCCACGAAGCAACTCTGTGGTACCCTTGTAAGCTACGAGGCATTATAAATCTGAAAATATATAGACCTCACATAATAAGCCACTCGTATCTTCTGTAGTGCAGGATGGCCAGAACATCGACAAGTACATATTGTTTCGTGCAGAAACTGCCACATAGTGGAGTAAACACTAGATCCTAGATTCCTTCGAGTGCTCCACGAAACGGGCACGCGTTTGCAAGCTGGGTCATACTTAATACCTTTTCATTTACCGGTAATCGCTTGATCCTCTCCCGCTTGATGAAATAGCCACAGAAGCCTAGGTTGTGTGTTACGGTGTATTTGACGACAGGGTAACCACCGGAAAGCACATGTTGCAATCGTGCTTTCCCTGTACATGCAGAGATCGAAAATCGCAGTCTACGCCAGAATGTGGGAGTTTATGAACTCCAATAAACGTGTGTTCACGGCGACGTACGAAGAAGGAATCCGTCGCGTCCGTGAGTCGAAAGGAAAATACGCATTCCTCATGGAGTCTACCAAGAATGACTACATCAATGAAAGGCAACCTTGTGATACAATGAAAGTTGGAGGAAACTTAGATGCAAAAGGCTACGGGGTAGCCACGCCCCTAGGGTCAAATCTCAGGTACGTTTGCATCCTTTTTATTTTTTTCCCGCCTGCCTCTGATACCTTTCTCCTAGTTCTTCTCGGTGTCTGCTTAAAACAGTAAGAATCCGTCGAACACGATGAATGATCTGTGGCTGAAACAGCAAATAGGGAAGGAATACAGGCCTCAAAGTGCCTCGAACAGTGAAAGATAGAAGTCTCTAAAAGCTAGTCAGGTGCAGGACTGCTCAATGCATAGCTGTCCACTCGATATGCACTCTATACCACTCTGTCCACGGTTGTCCTTCCAAATGACGCGCTCGCAAAGTCGTTGGAAAGTGAACTTGAAGGAAACGAACCCCGAAGTCACTAGCTGGATCAGTAGAGCCCTCGACGGTAGTCCAGAAGACGTGTGCTCATGTCCTGCCACCGGCTAGCTTCTTCAGTAACCTCCTCCTTTCAAGAATCTATCAAACAGTGGTTCAGTTTAAATCACTGCATAAAATTGAAGGGCGAGATACTGAAAATGGTCCTCTTTATTCTGTGAACCCTAAAAAACCCCTGAAGAAGCAATTATTACCTAGGCAAGAGCCGTAGAAGCCACCCATAAGCTTTATATTATTACGCTCATAATCTACTTGACACCTTGCAAGCAACGCCGTGTGTATTCTGATTAAGACTTCGATCTTCCAGCAAAGCTACAAGGACCGTTTCATCTTTCGAAAAGGTCGCCGACGTTTTGCGAAAAGTCCTGAAGAAGTGAAGGTGCCGGCGGGTGTAATATTGCACCTGACTTAAAGACCTGCGAGAAGCAGTTGGCAGTCTTGTCTTGATGGACGTATAAGGAGAGCAATATCTCAGCCTTCGCCTTCGGTTATATATCACCGTCATCAAAGCCGTAAACAAGGAGGAACCCCTTGATGATAGATGATGGTATGATGGGAGGCATTCATCAGGACTTGGGGTAACTGGCAGGAGACTCGAAAGTAGGCGAGCATGCGTTCGTTGGCGCCGTTTATAACTGATGCTAGGAAGATGTAGTAGAGGTATCGGCAACAGAGGAATCGTTATAGATAAAAGCCAGATGATGTCGCGAATGTGCTCGAGGCGGATTAAACGAATTAATTGTTTTCTTTCATCCTACTGTCCACGTAACGTGAGCCCGAATCGATCTGAGCATTCGAAGTGCCGCATTACCTCTTCGTCGCGTAAGTGGTGAAGTAAATAGCCTCCATCAACGGCTTCGTTTCAGAGACCGACTAAACCTAGCCGTGCTGTCGTTTAAGGAGAACGGCGACTTAGCTCGGCTGGAAAACAAATGGTGGTACGATCGCAGCGAATGCAAGACAGGAGATAGTAAGGTAAGCCCCCTTTGTCCCAATGACACGTACCTGCGTAACCGCCGACGGCTTCCTAAGCAGTGTCCTATTACCAGATGGACTTACGCTGAAGGAGGGTTAGTTTTGCGAAAATGTTACCTAATGGGACGTGCCCTTATCACCTGTAGGCACAGGTGTAGACACAGTGATGGGCATCCGCCAGCGAAAGCGAGTTTACTTGCCCCAGCAATAAAAGCCACCGTCTTAAGTTTTCTTTCTTTTCTGTTCCCGCTGTGACATGATCTGCAAAACCGCAAAGGTCAGCTTAGCAGCCTAACTGTTGTCGTTAGTTCCTACATAGAAAGAACATTTTATGCCCCTATAGTAGGTCGTTATGGTGTGCCAGGGCATGCTTTCTGATTTTTATATGCGGGGATTTGTGGATGTTGTTCGCGAACTATTGCAACATTTTGATCATGCCTGACATCCTGCATTCCTTGCTCATTAAATGGCCATTTTTTGTATTCTCTTCTAAAAGCCATTTGTCAGTAGAGGGCCAGTAGGCTTACATAGTTCACATTAAGCAAAGCTCGTTAATATGAAAATGCATAGGACATATGTTTGTATATTTTAGTTCTCACAAGCTAACGGGTTTTTTGTTGAACAAAAATGTGACTACTAATTCTAACTCGGAAGTTGAACTGATTCCCTGATTGAAGAGGAATTTATTAGGATGAACAACGTCACGAATGTCACATATAATGACTGCGACTTGTACTTAGAGCCATGTGTAGGACATCTGCAATCCGGATGATTGGCTCAATAAACAATAGTAACAAATCAATAAATTGATACACAATTGATCGTTCAGTAACTGTCGCGTATGCTCTTGGCAAGACGTTTTGTCACTCATGCGTATTTTTTCTTTTGTTGGCGTGTGTATGTTTTGACCTATTGGACGACAGTTCGTAATGTAACATCGCTTAAAATTACTATTACTGGGGGCGCAAGAAATATTCTGCATCAGACACATTATGTATGAAACCGTTGTTACATCTGCCAAACGACTCCGAAAATATAACCATGGTCTCTCCTGGCAACCTTGTTGCTCTACGAGTGGCACGTTTTTCGTTGACAGGACAATTCGTCGTAGCGCGAGTTGCCCGAGCGGTTGTGACGACGATGACGACTAAATGATGATGATGATGGTAGTGAGGAAATTACCCGCTCAGAACGCGGGATCCTACCCCATTGCCTTTGGTATTCTGGTGATAGGAGTGGTTGTGAAAGTCATCACTTACCATGCAATGTTAAATCGAAAAGTACTTCTCTGCTATTTCTCAGTGTTTATCTTTCAGCACAGCCCATACATCATTTCTTTTTACACCAGGAGTCCACCCAGAACGAGCTAACCCTTAGCAACGTGGCAGGTTGCTTCTATATCCTTATCGGGGGTCTTGTCCTTGCCATGGTGGTAGCGCTACTGGAATTCTGTTACAAGTCTCGTCTGGAAGCATCCAGATCGAAAGTATGTATGTCATTCATTGTGTCACCGAATATGGGCATAGACTTACGGGCCTGTCTTTTTCGTCAGCAAAGTTGAGGGCTGGATTGAATTGATCGCAATTAAAAATCAATGCTGAGTCTTAAATAGGCTAATGTGTCTTAAAAAGCGTTACGTCTCGTGTTTAACGCAAGACGTCAGTACAGCGAATTCGATCTTTTGTATGGCAGACATGATTATGTACCTCTTATTAATTTTCTCTGTTCAGAACTCCTATGTATACCTATCGTGTCCACATGTTGTACAGTCGCAAGACACTTGAAACGTTTCCATACTTTATACGTGTAATGCGCTGTTCCGTAAAGTGTACGTTTCGTGTCATATCACTTTACTCGCGTCACTCCTTTATATCTGGTGTGAAAACACAGAAAACAACGCATGGAAAGACAACGATACATGAGAAAAAGGTCTATGAGACCCTCTGTAGGCATCACTCACATAGAAACAGAATGTCATTTTTTTCTTCTGTTAGCAACGTGAATGCAAGAACTGCCTACAGCCTCGTTTTAGCCATTCGTGTACGCTTTCAGAGCTTTCGTACCTCAATTATGCTTTAACGACAGCGGACATCGCCAGGAGAAATTCGAAAAGCGTTTCCCTGCACTGGTCATAGAAAGAGAGTGGCAGCGGAATATAAATGAAATTGTTCGCATGCACTCGTTTATTCATGCATTTGGGAGCCGTCGTCTTTAGAAGCTTCCTGAGAATAAGAGACAAACAGCGAGGGAGAAATCTTTCCCGTTTTATATGAGCTGATGTTCGCGTAAGTTTCTTCGTTGTTTCGTAGAAAGAAAAAGTTGGAACGAAAGCTGGTTTATGGGGATATACGTGTGAGTTGCGTGTGCGACGCATGTTCCACTTTTTTGTTCCGTGCTTTTCTCACTTACATCGACCACTTACTCTTTGAGCTCTTATTTTGAGGCGTTCTTCCTGACGACCACGCTATTTTCTATTCCATTTTCTTCTTATTTGTAACTCAGTGAGCTCTCCGTTTCTGAATGCATCCTTATACAGCGAATCCAAGTTCAGTGAAGCCACTTTCTCAGAAAAGCTGCGGACCGCGTCTCACAAACGTCTGGAGAGGTCGTTCTTCGCTGTTCATGTCCATCTTACGTACATGTGCTGTTTAGAACAACTTGTCTTGGAATAGTTTCCTCGTTCTGATTTTCTCTCGCCATATGCCTCAACTTTTTCTCCTTTAACAGTGACCGCACCCACCATGTTCTCCTTTACTTTTCTTTTTCCTGTCTGTGCCTTTCAATAAATGAGCTATACTTTTCGTTCGCCGCTTTCCGTCCATCGTAACACAACTTCCCATGGTTTCCCCAACAGCCTTTTTATGTTCCTGATTCCTGTCTCGCCTCCGAAATCTCCACCTTTCAACGTGATTCTCACCGCTCCTGCCAATTCATCATCGCTGCTTAATGTTGTTATTGTTGTCAAATCTCTTGTCCTCTGCTTTCTTGTTTTTTCCCAGATGAGCATGTACGAGGCCATGAAAGCCAAAGTGCGCATGTCCATCACGGGAACACAGAACGGCGACACCCACGAGCGGGACCGAGGCAGGGTACGCCAGGAAGCTCTGTAATTATTCCCGCGCTTTTTATCAGTCTTGGTTTCTTCCTCCCTGCCTCCCGCTTGTGAGCGATTTCCGTGGAGCTTCCTCAGCCACAGTGGACAACACTCCACGTCATCTGCAAATACTGTGGTCCCAGAGCGACAGATGGCAGCCGGGAAGCGTATACAACCCCCCGTCCTTGCTGTCTTGCATATCTTCACATTTATGCCCTAATCTCTCTCGCATACTCTTGTCTTTATTAGTTCGTTCGCACTGAGTTGCATGCATGCTTGCTCGCTTGCATGATTTGCGCTTCTGTCATCCAAAAGGAGTAGTGTGCATAGAGTTTATTTCAGGACACAACGAGAAACAGGAGCTGCCTCTAGAATTTCCTTTTTTAAATATTTCCTTGATCACACGTGAAAGACGGGAAATAGTAGCGCTTATAACATTCGCTCAAGCAAACCTCTACCATCGTACTCACCAGGTAAAAGTCAGATATGACCGAGAATTTCAGAATGCAAAGTACACGTAACGTATTATATCAGGATCGATTCAGCTTCAAATAAAAGTAAATAAAGTTTCTTATAAATAAAAAA
>JARGYV010049673.1:0-10310 GCA_029532675.1 Ornithodoros moubata | reverse complement strand
TTGGGCACAAAAATGCGAATAGAACGATAGGGATGGGGATATTTCCACCTGAGCGTATGGTGAAATAAGGATGTACCTTAAAGTCTGATTTAAAAAACAAACAAAAAAAAAACGTATACCCTAAAGTTAGTGCGCGAAGATGAACTACACGGCCCAAGGACTTTGGCGCAGCCTCTACATAAATAAGAGCAGATCGTTTCACTGCATTGCGTTCTTTACACCTTCACCCGCTTCTTGAAGGCGCACGCATTCCATCAGCATCCGTGGGAGACTACCGCGTATGTGTCACGGCCGAGATGATATCTCATTCTAATATATACGAGATAGGATTCAAAAGTTCCCGGACTGAGTCTATAACGTAAAAAATATTATGAATTAAACTGCAGAAACACATCCTCCTTCGAAATAAGACCCTTGCGCAACAACCCACTTTTGCCATCGCCCGTAAAGGTCATCGAAGCATGTCTGGAATCCATTTTTAGCCATGTCCTTTAATTCAGCCTGCGGTGCACATTTAACTTTATCTGAAGATTGAAATCGACGACCCTGCAAGCATCTCGCCAGTTCAGGAAATAAGAAGTGAACAAAGAACTCTACGTCGAAATCCTGCGTCGTTTGCCTGAGTCGATCCTGAAGAAGAGACCTAAAATGTGGGCTGAGCAGTCATGCGTGCTTTTGCATGACAACGCTCCTGCTCACTGATCCCTACTTGTCACTGACTTTCTTGCGAAAACGAAAACAACTGTTTTGCGTCATCCTCCTTACTCACCTGATCTCGCACCCTGCGATTTCAACCTATTTCCTGAACTGGCAAGACCCTGCCGGTACTAATCTAAAACTATTTGCCGAAGACAATGGTATCAAATGTTGGGTGTACACCAAGATAAATTTCAACAGCACCTTGACTCTGTAACTGCCAGGTTCGCTCAGTCGCAAAGAGCTTTTAAATGAGCGTTGCGAAAAATGCTGAGGACACTTGATGTATACTTGTTAGGATAATCTTCGATGAGACCAGCACATCCATATCATATCAAGAAAGAGTAATTTTCGGCTGTGACACTTGTGAAGGCTGTTACGAGACGCCGATAGGAACAAGAAAATTGAGCTGGTTCGACGAATTTACAGTACATATTAGTTTGGTACCCAGCCTACACACAAAATCTGGAAATTCCGAGGAAAGCCGTTCGTTTCGTCGTCGGTCCTCTCCTACTGGGTTGCTTTTACAGGCTCTACTCCCTTCTCTTTCATCCAGGAATTAAATTCCAAAGTACCAAACGCCTGGTTAATCCCTAAATCTACATGCAAACACAATCGTAAATTGGTAGCTCAAGGCTAAAGCACGCTAAGTATCGACTCACCGAAAGCACTCGATCACTTCAGGAACTGTTCGACATCGACAGACTCTTGTGCTTCACGGATGCGCTTGCTGACATTTTAGGAGGTGTTTAACAAAGCCCCAAGTACGATCAAGTCACTTGTGTTTGTTATTCTTCTGTTTGACAACGGGAGCCACTTACAAAGTGGAGGTCCCTGGACTATCATTAGGGAAATGTGTAGGTCGGTGCGTGTAGCCCGTGGTATTGACGGCCGCTTGGTGATCCACGCGCATGGTTCTACAATAATCTGCCAGAACATTCATAGTGCCGTGAGGTTGCTTGACCACACACCACCAGCAGAGTTGATGCTCTTCGCGTTGCCGTAGGACACAGAGCGTCAGCGCAAGTACAAACAAAGTGGGCGCTGTGAGCCCCCATAACTATCAACATCATCAGGCACACCAAAAAGCGACAGATGCTCGACACGACATAAAATTCCAGTGTAGCGGATACGGACCCTTTATAGTGGAGCAAATATTAGATGCGTGGCCAGCAACCTGGCAACCGCAGGCCCTGAGGGCGATTGTGCACTGGCTTGGAGGCAGAGAGGGAAGATACCTTGTAACAGTCTTTGTGATTATGTCGTGCTGTGCCAGAATGTCGATGTGTTAGTCCGCTGTCCCGACCAGCGTACAAGCAGAGCGCAACAAAAATGTGTTGCCCTCTCGAGGACAATACGTTTAACGCACTCTGCTTTATGCAAGCATATTTCAGACAACGTAATGCGCTGTGAAAACTCTATCGTTAGTAGAAGAAGCGTTCTTCTCCAATGTGGTAATCACAGGTGCGCGTGCCTTTATTTCTTGAATTCATGTGCAGAATAAACAACTTAAGCAGCTTCAACAGAAAGTACTTGCGGTCGTTCACGCTCGCTACTTGTGAGTCGTGACTAGAAGTTAGTAAAACGGAACAGTGAAAGTTACACTGACTATAAAGCAACGATTACATACAGTAGATTATTAACCGATAGTTATAAAGGTCCACGAGCAGAGCCCCGCCATGAAGGCATGATACACGTCAAAGTATAGCTACTTGCAGTATCCGTAATTTCACGCGCAGTTGCCACACACATGCACATGGACATTATGGTAGATACCCCCAAATTGCCGCGAAATGTCTATTTGTCTACTGCGCCCAGTGGCGTACGCAGGACTGATCCCCCCTCCCCCGAAATCTACCCTCGTTTTTCTTTCTCCTTCTTCTTTACGAAAGACGTGTATACATATTTGATTGTTCTAAAGTAATACAAGAAAATTTTTAAGGAAATATATTTTTAAGATACTAGTCTATGGTTCAACTAATCAGTATTATAATGATTAAATACTTCTGAGAGCGCAATATAGCTCAAACCAGGCTACCCTTGTCCGCGACGTGTGCTTCATTAAAAGGAAGAAAAAGACGTCAGCTGGGATACTTTGTTTATGTACTACATATCCTATGTTTTGACAAAGCTGTGTAGTTCATTCTGAACTCGACCGAAAAGTTTCAGCTGTTCTCGTGGGTTCCAACAAACAAGAAGTTTTGCTAGGAAGAGTTTCCCGACGCGTGATCAGTTATCACTTAAGTTGTGTCTGTTGGCACCGTCGGTGTGGAACTCGTTCCTGGAACTCACCCGATAGCTCTTTCCAAGCGGAAAAGCCGACCATAGCTCGGCTGCTTGTTAATGATTTTATTTATTGCTTCTCGGGATGTCTGTTCTGGCGACGAGCAGAAATGGAACACCTGTCGCCGCTTGTCCCCTTTCTCTTGTACACAAATACCAAACTGGAGGCTCCGCGCTTCCGGGCCGACAGCAGTGGGTGGCTGCTGGGAAAGCCCTCCTTGTGGGCCGTTGAACCTTTGGCTTCGATCGAGCTCTTGCAGGCATTATGTGTGCTCTATTCTGGGTGCACCCACCGGGCTATGGGCCATTATAAATACTTTTTTTATTTTTTGCAGTGCAGTAATTAGAGAGTAGCCATTTCATTCCCTTCCCTTGTCAATCCATGCAGTTCCATCATATCGCTGTAAATTAGATCCCGTACACAAAGCTAATGAAAGTAGCAGCAAACAACAACAAAGTGAGAATGTGGAAAGCGTGGTTTTGTACATATGAGGACGTTATGAGACCAATTGTTTGACTGCATTGCTCAACATCGTGTGTTTTGGGCAGACTTTATAGGAGACTTCGAGACTCCTTTATACCTTTTACCAGGTGACGTAGTTTTATAAAAATTCTTTCCTGAGACAAGAAGTAAACGATTAAACAGCTTTCCGGCAGGTGCTAGACTCTGTTCCGACAGAACGAATTCCACCAGAGACTTCAGTCTTGATGATAACTATAACGGCTACAATTTATCAATTCAATATCAATTTATTCACACATTCTTCTTTCCCCAAATATTTCTAGAGGATTCAGACGAGATGACTGCAGTATCATCCATGATCACAGTTGTTTCGCAACATAAAGCCACGAGTTACTAATAAATATGAGACAAGATCCATTCCTATAGTGTCCCAAAGGGAGTTGGCATGTCTTATTCATACGTCTTATTCACATACCTTTCTGTGTTGCCTCACGTGCGACTTACTCTGCATATTGCGTAATCTAGCTTTTCCTGTTACGCTTACTATTGGTACCGAAGCAGCACGAATAAATCAAATAAATGAATGGAAGTTCGGACAGGTACGACTGCATGTGGCAAACTTAGAAAAGACATGTTGGCTACGCTGTCAAACATTATTTTTGGTACCATTTTGCATAAATTTACAACAGGATATTAAGTATGGCGGATTGAATAAGCATAACAGACTTCTTTTGAGTGCCATTCCGATGGAAGCTTTTCACACATTTCAAATTACCGATTCGTATGATTTCGTCATACTTTCGTCGACCATTAGTACCCGTTGTGTAACACCACGCGATAAATACTATACATACACGAGTGTAAATTAGAGAAATATACAAGCGCACCAAAGAGGTTGCCATTCTGCAGGTGTGGCGAAAGAATCACTTCATGTAGAGCTTTCCCAAATATACTGCACAAGAATTTAATATAACAATATCTTGTTTCGACATTCTAACGAAGACGGCGAATCAAATCAGAAGCGAAGGAGTCCCCTTTCTCTTACCTACTTCCCAGTATATCAAAAATGTATCAAAAAGGTAAATCAAAAGTACATCCAGCTAAATAAACTAGTTTTACTAACTTCCCAATATTCTGTTATACGCACCTTTTGTTCCCTTTATTTCTATTACAACATAATATAGACATACAATTTTAAGAGTTGCAGCAGGTCTTAGGTTATTTTTATATTTCCAATCAACTGTAAAGACACAGCCACAAAATTACAATCTGAAGCATTTGCCACGTAAGCAGGCCTGAGCGAGTATTCAAATTTTCGAGCCCGAGCCGAGTTCAAGCGTTGTTCCAGTATATCGCATGTTATCAGGTATTATCAAATACGGTAACACAAGTAATACACGCAAGAAAAAACTTTATTGCGCCATGAACAGGAAGAGTATCATATTGTGCCTCTGTGATGCTGCTCTAGCGAAGCTCATTTCGTGGCCGCCAGCGGAATAGTGACCGCTATTCTCTTCTAGGTTCTCTCCAGGGTACCATTCCAGGACACTATACCAGCGCAAGATACACAAATCTCGTGACGCCTTCGTAGCGCAACCAAGTCGAAGTCCAAACCAGAAAAATCCGATAATAAGGTTTGTGTGAACCTTTTTTTTTTTTTTTTAACGACTGGCCAGTGGCCACAGTTGTCGTAGTAAGGCCTGTGCAAGAGGTTATAAAATGGTCCTGCGCGCATGTCTCAACTATTTTAAGGTGGTCTCGAAGCAATACAGAGTACTCAAAAGTTTCCGAGCTCAGATTTTACGAGCCGAGTTCAAGCCGAGTATCAGATAGGCAGACTATCATTATAGGCATATATCAGATTACTAATCCTCGCGCAGGCTTAAACATAACTATTCAACTGTGGTCGCACAAATTTCTTCTCCGGACGGATTCGGCACCCGGTATTACGTTCATGCACAGGCAAAAACAATAGCGCCCGATAAAAATGAACAAGAATTACTACACAATTCGAACAACGACGCTGAAAATAAATTTCGGGACGAATAAATTTGTTTATATCTCAAAACTCTAATCCACGCGCTTGCATAACCTTTTGGTCTGAGACGGGTGCGCGCTTTTACCTATTATCACAATGCGACCCTCAAATATAGAAGCCACAAAACAATGTACAATCATTCTTTGTGTGAAAAAATTAAAAAAATAGGACAATCCTTCTTACTACCTATGCTGCGCCTACCGGAGTGTTAGCGCACCTTCGCGTGGCCTCGTAGCGCATGTCATTTAACAACGCCCCAATGTCCAATCGAAGAGTGGATCGAATGCATCCATATACAATCTGCATCACCACGGTAACGACCCTGTTCGATGAGGCTTCATTATTCTTACAGACACCTTCTTCCAGAAGGACGCCACTATCAAGCAACACGGTAACTTCACATACTCACGACGTACGACGATGCTGATGAGACCGGGATTCTATGTGCAGGATAGCTATCGAGATAATCCAGGCACAGAGAGAAACAGAAATTCCACATGCTTAGTTTGATACATCAACAGTCTTCGAGGAAGTCCAGCATAGACTCTGGACTAACTTTCACTTTTCGACAAGGGTCATCCAGGCGCAGACATCACGACGAGTTTCGGCGTCTGGCCGTTAACTCCTGCCCTAGCTGGTACTTTACTATAGATTCAGTTCAATTTAGCTCGGTGTAAAGAGAGAGAGAGAGAGAGAAAAAAAGTCTCCCGACAAAGTCAGCACTGGCTATATTTGCAATTCCCATTGTGCACAGTGGACGAAGAAAGGAGGAAGAAAAAGTAACCGTGCAAGCGTCAGCGTCTATTACCCGCGCGGAATCCATTCAACCAATGTTCTTGATTTCCTCCTTTGACTGTCCGAACGCAATCTCAGCTAATCTCCTCATTGCTAATCTCTCAATTGCCATCTTTTCCACGATCACTTGTCCGTTGCTTTGAAGCAAACCATCTCCTAAATCTGGTCTGACCGATCCAAACGCTACCTGGTCAATCGCCTATTCAACTTCAACAGTACCACGTAACCACGTAAGGGTGGGAAGAAGACGACGAAGAAGCGTCACGTACGACAGAAGAATAAGAAGATTGTTTGGGCTGCGAAGCATGCTTACTGCACTGTTAAGCATCGTAGTAGCAGAGTTTCATTTAGAACTTGATAACGCCAACATCCCGTTTCTAATTCCTCCATACCCATGTTAGGTCGTGGCCAAACGCCGTCCTAGCAAATGGCCAGTGAGGAGAGGGCAGAAGAAGGAGAAGAAAAAGAAGCTGGGTGTCCTTGGAGAACTTTATGAGTGCGTGCGAAGTTGTCCTTTCTTGTTGTAGTGGTCGATACCCTAGTTTCTTCACCCCATCAAAGGGTCTGCTGTCCAGACGTTGCAAGGCTCTCCGAAGACTCGACAGTTTTCGGTGTACTTGGAACACTCGATGAGAATGTACAACGCCGCTGACGAAGCCTGCCGCGTCCAATGTGGCAAACGTCCTCATTTATGTACTGCCTTAAAGCGGCTATCATTCTTTTTGAATCGCTTCATTAGTGAAATAATCGGGATTCACTGTGCTATGTTGATGGACTAGACTTGCATACCATCTCCAACTTAATTTCCTGATATTCCGCAGTGACCAAGTATCCAGTGAAATTCGATATCACGCCCCTTCAAGAACGCCAAGCTACATGATTTCAGTTTTCTGTTTCGATCGCAAGCGCTTTCTGCTGATATAGGAGAAAGCCCTTCCCACTGCAGTGGCGTGCATGCTCACCAGACACCGGGAAAGGAAGAAAGAAATCCCAGACAACACACGACATATTGCGTTTGCAGTCTCTCATTTTGCAAGTCACCTTCTTTCGATATGCAGCAGAGGCTCTCCGCCCTTACTTTTCAGTCACTTATATAGGACTTACACGAAGCCGAGACGGGCCCAGTGCCGATACAAAAGATACCGCCAGAAAAGTGAATGAATGCATACTGTTACTTGCAATGACTTAAAACTATACCAAATGCTTCTTGCGCCGACTGAACATTCATAACATAACTTCTACTGCGTGCCACTAACGTTACATCCGAGTGAGGCTGCTTCGGATTCTCAGACGAGAATCCGAATCTTTTTTAAATTACAAGCGATATGCTAAGAAAAATGGCTTGCGAATACAAGTCAAGCCAAATACACGCGTTGTATTACGAGGAAATCATGAGCGAGCAATAAGAGGCCTGAAATAAAATAAGATTTTATACTACACTCCTCATGCAGGAGACTACACTTCTTCAGCACGAAAGTCTAGTATTCAATCTTATTTTATTTTATGCTTCCTACCGGCCTATTTTTATTGCTCGCTCAAACTATTTTGGGCCTGGCATTTCCTTGTTATTCTGTCTGGGGAAAAATAATGCGAAGAGGTTCGTAAATAGCTTGGACCTACGAAACGCAAACAAAAGCTCAACTATATAGATCTGTGAGAACCAGCTGGATAGGACTGAGAAAGATAAGGCTACCGCTGGCGTGTTCTGATAAATAAGTAAATTAAACTTGTACCATGACCTCAACAACAGCGCTATATGGTAATGTTGGAAAAAGCTGCGTGAAACACTTCATTATTCAGGAGGGATAAGCAGCACCCATATTTAACAGCGCGTCGTAGCTTACGTGTGTTAAAAAAGTGCTTATGCCAGGAGAGTAGAGCGACGGAAGCCTGCGAGGGTACAAGATGAGCAAATGCGAGTTAACTCGCTGGCTGATTGGCTTACTTAAATTGTTACAGCCACTTGCTAAAAACTAGTGTGCAGCAATGGCAGATGACATATGGAAACCACGCTTGTGAACTATACTTCTCAAAGAATAAAGTTAAGCAAATGCTATCTCATATTCTGTCAGAACGTATATAATCCGACCTGTACTTTCTACTTTCAAGCACCGTTCCCAAAAACTCGACGCAGACTCAAACAAACGTAGGCCTCCTTTTTTTTTTTTTTTTTTTCTTTTATGTGCCATCAATTATACCTCGTCTTCTGGAGTTTCAAGCACAGCTCTACCCATTGTCTGCCTATGCTCACAATTAAGGGTTCCTGAAAAGAATTTGCGTCTGTCGTAATTAAGGGGATGTCAAGAGTTTTCACGGGTCCCGACCTGTCACAGGACCTGATCAGCTTGAAACCCAAGAGGCTTCATGAGGCTGCGCGTGACGTCACTGAGATTTCTTGGTATGAAAGTCACGCTGAAGGACAAAGTTGAGCAATGGAGAACGTGGTCAGCGCCGGTGAGAAGTGAAAGCGGGGAGGAGCACGACTCGGATGTTCACTATTCAGGGCAGACATCATCGCCAAAGCCTTTCTTGCGACGGAGGTCTCAACTGCACGACACTCAAACGCCGTCCACAGCTGAGAATTACGAGCACCAGCAGAATTTCAGACACCCATAAGCCTCAAATGTGTGGTAGACGTACTACAAAGATCCCGTGAGTATGGGTCGTCAACATGGAATACAAGACCGGGGTTATGCAGGATCTGCGAAGGAGCCTGCCATGACCAGGCCGCGGGAAACTGAATGAATGTCATCTCTCAACTTTATCCTATGGCTTCCGCATCTTGGATCGTGATCTGGAGATTAGGATTAGTTTCACACAATTATTGACCGGGGTTTTACACACAACTTGTGTACGCCTTTACTTTGCGCACTTGCTCCGAGAATATTTCAAACAATGTTATATTTCCATCGGGTAATGACGCACCTTGACGTTGTATTGTCATTTCCACTTTCTTCTTTGCTTTTTTCTCAGGACGCTTATTTTCTTTCTATCACATTTACAACTCCTTTTTATGACTACAGGTGCCAGACAGAAGTATTTAGACACGGTAGGCGTGTACACAGACATAAGTATGTACTTGAACTAGCAGCTGAGTGCTGGATGCTTCAAGACTTCCCACCACCACTTGCAAGTGACAAAACTTCGAAAATATATAACGTTCCAGGAAGAGTTGACTGACACAAATCAGTATGAACAGCTCACGAGCAACATCGGTTGCCAATAGCTTGCTGCTGCTTCACGTGAATAGCCCGAATGCTTGCCGGGGCGACAACCTGGCGTCGGTGTCAATGCTCCATCGCACGAATTCTCAATACGGCGGAGAGCGAGTAAAGAACGAGGAAGTCGCGGCTTTGTCGGAGCTCTTTTACGTGTCAGTTGAATCCTCTACAGTATAAATTTAGAGGGGAGTTCAAAGGGTCTCCCGTCACGCGTTTCCAGGTCGGCATCCAAAAATAAGTTCACGAACCTGAACTGCCGTTATTTGCACTGGGACCCCGGGTTTGCTCCCGGCCCCTGCTCGAAGTATGGGCCCTCCTCGAACTGCCACAACATTACTCTCGAAAGCTAGGCGATAGTTTCCGGAAGTTGCTTCCCCTCGAACGCTTTAAATTCTGATTCGAAGAACAGCGGCTGTGACACCTCATTGGCGTCTTCCAGGGTACATTGCCCTCTCGTCACGTTTTCTGAAACCCCAGTTCACTCACCGGCGCTGTTCGACAAACAGAACTGGGCTGTGATCCGTTGGCATCTTGAAACCCTTGGATGTGACACGGGACAAAAAGAATGTCCAGTAAATATTTAAGTATATATTGATGCGCGACAGGGGGTATCTTAGCCAGCTGAGCAGTACTAGACGCATTATTTTTATTTTTTATTGCAGTTGCTGAATGACTGACCATGGTATGTACTGTTCGTTTGCTTCCTATTTCGTCTTTTTGAACGTCTTCATAAAAGCTCTTGGCAAGCTGGCTTATTTCGGCAGGTTATCAGTTTACGCTAAAAAATTCCTTTTTTTTTTTTTTTTTTTAGCAA
>JARGYV010049509.1:0-10373 GCA_029532675.1 Ornithodoros moubata | reverse complement strand
CTTATGCGCTGCATAAGTGTCACAAAAAAGGCGTACGCCCACCATTTCCAGCAAATAGGGTCAGGGAAAGATATCATTCGGAATGACGATTGGTCATTGCAGTGTTATGCGGTGAAGTTCTGTTTTTAGAGTGTGGGGCAATGTAGTCTGTGGAACCATAGTGCACTCTGAACACCGGTCGCACACACACAACAGATGGTGGCACATTAAAACGTACGCGTACACAACATATAGTGTTCCTTTTCCTTCCTCATTAAGAGTTTCATTCTGAGCTATTTTTCCTTGGCACATTTGTCTGTCGTGGGCTTTGCGCAGGCCATCATTTTGTGCAGAATGAGCTCCATCTGTCTCGTCTTTTAGTCGTTCTCTTGTCTTTTTTCGAACATCTTTGTATTTGTGTGCGAGGAGACATGTTTACGACCAAAGAAACATTCTGGAATCAAAAGACTGCGAACTAACTTTTGGATGACGGATCATCAAGACTCCGATTTCATAATGGAAACAATCGTGCATCTTGCAATCCTCCACTGATACATCGTATGAAAATGAGCACAGAATGAATGCAAACGCATCAAAAAAGGAACAAATGCTACAACCTTCAACGTAGGCGACTTATACGTTGAAGCAACGCGCCGCAAAGCGCGTTATTTGCTTGCGGGTCGGTGTCTACGTACTGCAGTTTTAATTCATTAATTAGAAACAGGCGACAAGATGACGTTGAGTGAGTATCCTGTTACGAGCGCACCTTGACATTCAGCTCGCACTCATTTGTATGAGAATTGGAGCAGTAGGTAGTGAAAGTCAGAGCTTATTTATAGCTGGCGGAGAGAGAGAGAGAGAGAGAAAAGAGAGTCCCTAGTCTAATTAATTTACTCCTTTGTGAGGTCGAGATGTAGGCATTAAAATAAAATTCGTGATTTCAAGTTACTTGTTGTCAAGTACTCAAGTGATTAGTTGATTTCGCTACTCCTTTTCAGACCATAATTACTGATCTCAGACCTTGCCCGCAATTCAGAAAGGATGTCTGCATTCTAGCAGGAGGACGTTGAGTGACTCGACTTCAATTTGGAAGCACGAACATGACAGCATACCACCATTGGTAATCCCCTAAAAGACAACGTATTACAAGAAAATTTCTTTACCGTATGGACTAGATTACTGGCTGTCGAAAGTAGCTTCTTCTTGCTTCATCTTCTTTTTCAACTGGATAACATAATCTGCTTCCGCACGAGTTCTGTAATTACTAGAGGCGCGGCGAAATGCGGTTTCCTTCCCAATGAATCTAAAGGGAAGCGAAATGTGTGCCATAAATTTAATCTGATCCAATTCCTATGCGAAGTGCGTTTTCTCCGTTGCTGGCTCCGGACGAAGTAACGAACATGCGTTAAAGTATAATTTAAATTCACATATAGAACGTAGCACATAATGAATGTAGCGAACGCAGGCGATTGAGCCCCAAATTCCACAGCACGAAACGTACGGACTTGATTGATGTATTCTTCGCCTATTGCGTTCGGTCTCTTCGCTAAAACGACGTGCTGAGAGTTTTGTCGCCTCTCAAGGAAGCCTAATTGAGTCAGGGATCATCCACATGCTCCGGGTCATGGACACACACAAACACAAAAAAAAAGAGAAGAAAAAATAAAGTACGTTCCGGACCTTCCTTCAGTGAACTCTGCGCCGCAAAAACGCCCAGCAAGAGGTTCTGACCTCGTTTTTGCTGTCCGGCATGCTCTACTGCGTTTTATTGCAATTAAATTTTATTGACCACTTCTATCGTTGGTTTGTCTTAGGGGCACTAAAAAAGTTATACCTTCCCTGTTACAATGTTTTCAATGCATTTTACGATGCCGTCTTTTCTGTTTTAGCCTTTAATACACTATGGAAGACGTAAAGTTTGGTTGTTTCATATTTGGGTTATATTTTCTACCCCTGTCTGTCCTCTGGCAACTATACATGATAACCATTGTCTGCCGATAAGTGTTATCCGGTCGCATCAGTGAGAGTTGCTGATGTGCTGGAGGTTGTTGGAATCATGGGTACTTCTGATTATGAATGTGGATACATTGTGTCGAATGTAATGCGCGCGTTGACGACCACCTGCTTTCTGGGCTCTTTCTAGTTCTATCTTATTTGCGTATGAAGCTAATAGTAACGCTGTAAGTCGAAGCAAGTGTCTACTTTTTACCAAGTACACAAGCTTTCACGACATAGTTACGCATATGTAGCCTCTGCTCTTGCCCAAAAGCTCTAATTACAAAGTTAACTTTAATTTGTCAACATGGAATTACTCACATTGAATAGTATACCACTGGACAAGGTATGCAGCCTTCAAAAACTCCGTTTTTATTGCAATGTGTGCAAATAAAAAATTACACCATGTATATGTGCTGCATACTATGTGGCCGTTCTATCTGTACATGCAAGGCAAGAGCAGCGTATAAACTACGTCAATATAGGGACACAAGAGTGCGGACGCCGACAAGGCCGGGGGCAAGGCAAAATAATGAATTTGTTTGAAATCCGGCGATTTTTCGCACAATCGATTAAACTTGAAAGACATCCATCCTTTCTGAGGCACAGAGGGTATAGCTTCGAGAAAGTTGTAGATTTTTCCCGTGGTTTGATATACCCATGAGAATATCGCCATGTGCGCGACCGTATAATAAAAGGTTCCTCCCGTGGGAAGTTGGCCATACGCACTTCACGGCCACTCCTGCCCCTGTGCTGCTTTCAATCAATATTTTATTTATAAAATAGGGCTCCATCTTATTGGAACGAAAAAGCAGGAATTAGTTTCCTTATGACATAGTCGGGAATGTTGCTCTACAGGTATGAGGGAAAGTTCATTTCACGTACTACAATGTTATCGCCGCTCAGGGTTTGCTATCGATTGCATATAGTTAACATACTAAAAGAGAGACAACGAAGAGTATATATCTTTCCTTTTTATATACGAGGTCTTCCCCAGAAAGTTTTATACATCTGCTTCGTGCAAGAAGGAAAAGTTTCATCGGAGAGATTGAACAGATTAAATTTTTTTCCAAGGGTAAACTCACAGCTGTGTGCCACTTAACATTTCTAAGACGCGAAGCCCGGTCTGCCTCTGACGCATTTAATATTTTACTCTTGCCTCGCTATTTTATTTTTGTCGTATTTGGTTTCTTTTATACGCTGCGAATATCTCGACAATTTTTGCTTGCTTTACGTATTCGAAATACCAGTTATCATTTGATTTCTCTCAGGTAATTTATGGTTTGTTTACGAGCGTTATTTTTAATGTATCATCGTTATGCTTCAGTCCGTACGACTCGCCGTGATGAAGCAAGAGCTTCGCACATTGCACGGTAGACGTGAAGAGGGACGCCGCTCTTGCAACACATAGTTCACTTCTGGATTAACCGAATAAGCGAGTATGTACCCTTGACTTGCATATGCTTAGATGGCGGCGTATGTATGGACGCCCCTCGGGAAACATGGGAAAGTACTCTCATCTCGAGGTTAGCTTGCCGGGAAAGCGCTGGAGGGAGTACAACATTGGGCACGATTCCTTTGCGCGAAACTTGACGAGAAAAAGAAGGCTTTTTTTTTCCCCCCCGGGTACCTGACGTTCCGTATTCTCCTAATGTTTATTGTTAAATTTTATGCATCGGCGGCAGGATGTTTTTCGCGCAGGTTTTGCTTTTTTGGCGTAAGGATCACGCCATGTGTCTGTCACGCGGTAGCGTAAATATCCACGTGGGTGTTATGTTCCGTGTCTTGCCTTCCGTGCACGTGTGTGCGTGCTGGGGACGGGGGGTCGCATCGCCAACCATTCTGCCAAAGATCCCGCGGTACGTGGGAAGACACTCAATATAATTCCTGATACGATGCGATGGCAGATGTACAGAGGCATCGGCCGCTGGAACAAAGTGCTACATCGAAAGACATGTATGTACGAATGGATTTGTCTCCACTTCTCAAAAACTTCAGCATTCCCACCACTACCATGCTACCCTACCATGCTCTTCGCTGTGTATAGCATACTTATCAAAGTGAGCCGAATCGGTATAACTGAAATTGAATCTTATCTTCTCCAGTGCACGTGTAAAAGAAAAAAATACAATAAAAAGCTGCGACTCATCTTTGCAAGAGTCTGCAAAATTTACTACGTCACTCTAAATGACTGATTCATGCGACAACTTCTTTCCACAGCCAGCAACAATCTTTCTCCTTTCCTTCTTCTGTAACCCGGTCATTGTAATGGGTGGAGGCTAATAGAGTGTCGCATTTCTATGTGTTTCCTATTGAAAACAATACAGTCTTGATGACTTTCGTTAGTCTGAGCTTGTGAAACGATTGCCAATCACGTACTGTCGGATTGAATGCCTTCTGGAATACACTACCTCGCATCAGAGAATGATTGAAAACCCCGCCGGGAAGGCACAATCGCTGAAGACTTTAATCCTTTCGCAGGATGGAAAAAAGTCGCATTTAATCCGCATTGCTTTCCAAATTGTCCCATTGTTAGCTTTTGGCGTTAGCATGAAAGCAAGCCCTCGGGTGCTGTGGCGAATCTGTTCGCTGTCGGCTTAATGAAAGGGACGTCTTGTTTAGAAAGCGTACAGGTACATTCCGACAGCTGGGAGCACGTCCTAATACCACATTAAGGTGTGGGATGACAGCCACCCTCTAACAGTTTTAATCCGACTCCAGATATGCTTGTAGAGCACGTTTCAGATTCCGAGAGGTCTAGTGAAAACACACTGTAAAAACAGAACTTCACTGCAGAACACGTCAACCACCGTTCACTGACCTGATTGTTGAAAAGCTTTTTTTTAAATACTCTTGCAGCGAAGTGCCTACCGTTTTGCACAGGGCCCTCCCCCTAGACTCCATGAAAAGCTATCCGTACGTCCATGTAACGGTCTTCCGGTGCTTGATGGGGGAACTGTGGCATGGTGAAGGAGACGCCGATCAGTAAGTAGGATGGGAAACTAGAGAGACGATTCTGTTTCGGATGAAGGCGGGTTTGATCACGTTGATTTGATGTGGTGAACCAATGCGGGAACCAGTCACGATACGTAATAATATCCTTCGCTACCCTGATTGTTGAAAAACAGTTGGCCCTTTGGTGACCCTTAACATAAACGCATACTGCCACAGAAAGGTGAAAAAATAACGCACACGCACAGAGAGAGAGATGAAAAAACAAACAAGAACAATATGAATGTAAGTTCCGAGAAGTAACGAATAACACGCGTAATCAGACAACACCGGCGAAAAAAATGTGCTTCACTTGTAGTCTGAGCGTAGTATTACACGTACGACTATATATTGCGCCCTCTCGACTCCTTCGATCTTCATTCGTTTTGAGAAAGACTGCGGCACCTTTTTATTTCCGGTTCAAGAGCAGCTGTAAATAAATCGCGAGGCAAGGAAAGAAGTCCTGCAACTTTTAAATTCAGTAATCAAATTCCGCTGTGGCATATGCCCCCTCCTTTAAGACGCCATATATCACGTATACACCGCATTCAATACTGCACACGCAGCGTAAATTATGCAATCTACGTCAGGCTGCATTCGAATTCAGTCTTTCCCACTTTCCTTCCTCTCATCCACGCTTCCCACTCTCGACTGACTTGACTGTTGACGCAGTTTCTCTGTTCTTTTCCTTCTTTCTCTTTTTGTGTTTGCTTTTTTCAAAGAATTCATCCTTTTTATTCTTTCAAGACCTGCCTGGTAAGTTATGAGACTTTTGTAGAAATCCGGATTAGAAGCTGTTTTTTCTCGTTTCCTTTCTGCCGATTTGCGGTGCAAGTGAAGCCGTTTGAAATATAAATGGGTCGTATGGCTCTGTTTGAGTAAGCTGCTTCTTTGGTATTACGCAACGGAAGGAGTCTGAAAAACGCATGGGGAAGTGCTCGTTAAATTGCCATGGTGCGATAACGCTTGTAACTCCCTCTTTTGTACTATTTACGAGTTCCCGGTGCGGAATGAAGGTGAGACATGCGGTGCGTCTTCCATATTCGCTAACGCGAGGTGAGAGGAGCTGAGTTATCAACACTTCCACTTTGATATGTCCAGTAGAGAGGGAAAACTATGACTTGCACCAGACCCCAACAATTCGTGTATCACCAACTTTACCAGAGTTCTAAAAACTACGAGGAAACAGTGCACTGATGTATGATGCGGTAGTACAAATCCCAATGTGTCTGACGCAGATCAAGGCACCAATTACCGCAATGCAGAACATTGGACCTCACTTTGCCCTTTCCTATGTACAATGAGAGAATGCGGTGAAAACAGGCACAGAGGGACCTACTTCCACAAAAAGGAAGAGGGAATGTACTGTAAAAAAAAAGGTTCCTTTTTTTCTCGGCATGTATGTTGCTTAACTGCGTTTTATTCCTGGTTTCTCCCTCCAATTTCGTTTAATATCGAGTGGTTGGTCGACAGATGTTATCATCTTGGAGGGAAAAAACAGTACGAAGGGATAGATTACTTAATTCCGCATCGCTTTTGCGTCGAAACAAAGGGAAGGAGGGTCGATTTCTTCTCGAAGTTTTAATTGGAAACGCATGACGTTAACGAACAAGGGCAATGTGACAGCCGTGGTTTCTCCTATTCATCGCTAAATGGGACAGAATCTTCAGTCCAGTTAAACATTAATCTGGGGCTCTCCTAACTACACATTGCTCCATACTTATACTTAACCTCCAGGTAGGCAAGGGCACGTTACAAAGTGTACTCAATCAGAGTCCTTCACAACGAAGTTTAGAAGAACTCACAAAAACAATTCGTTGTAAACGTAAATTCGTTAAAAAGCATGTGCACTAAAGTCATATTGGGACTTGATCAGACAGCGGAAAAGATGCGTTGTAACGATTTTTTCGGTAGAAATCTATGTCCCAACGTTTCTCTTAGGCTTAATATACGAGCTCGTAAGGCAATTATCATTACGCAGAACGCAAATGTGCACCCACCTTTAACATACGTTAAAGATGTGAGTACATCTTTGTTTCGCGATGTCTCACTGGACGGTTTGCCTTGTAGGGTTCACTTCCGTCGGTCGCACTAATTGCTAAGTAAAAAATGGATAGATAAATAGATACGTTTACAAATGTCCAGCATCCAAGCCCTTATTAAGAAAAGGGGAATCGAAGTAAATTTTAAAACGTCCTTAATCACAGTTCTCTGAACCCTCTGTGAGGCGTTCGTGAGATTTGAAGGTGCGATCGGGCAAGGGTATACGGCGCACACGGGCCCTAAGTCTTCCGTCTAAAACAAAAGACACACACTAAAAAATTGACAGCTACAGTAATGGTTTGGTTGAGTGACAGATCAGTGGAAGAAAAAGTGAAGAATAAATCGCAATTGTGGTCCTGCTCCTGCTCATCAATCCTGCTTACTACGGCACATCGAAATCACTCTTGGAAAAGAAAAGAAATTAGCCTACGACCAGAGCCGGAGTAGCCTACCTCTACCCCTGATACTTGAGAACGCAGCAGCAAAAGGAAGCATCCACACGTCCACTTAGCGGCCAACTGCATTCGGAAACAAGCACAATGGAAAAAATGACAGCGTCCGCCGAATAACCGCCTATATAGACACAAGCCAGCAACGAGTCCTGCGATTTTATTTTCTCATATTTGTTTATGGTTGTTGGTGCTCTGCACCGAAGATTGCCTTTTACGCACATGTATCGAATCCTGGATCTGTATTGCCTGGCTCTCCCTCTCTCTATGATGATGCCTTCTTTTACTGGATATGCCTCCAGGCTGTATAGAATATCATTTGTGTTCGCACCATACTAGGCGTTACTTCCGAATGATTTCGACCGGGAGCTGTTCTGTGGCTGCGTCTGTTGCGTGAAGCATACATTGTCCGTCTGTGTATTGTCCCTGCAATGTAGCATGTGAGTCCTCTGGGGGTGTCCTGCTTTCCTTTCCTTCTGTCTGTCTTGTTCTTCAGCCTCGTTTCTCTGATCTATGCGTCCGATCAGAATACTGAAATACTTGGCACTTACAGGGCCGAAATAGAAAATATATAACGTGTGTGTTTACCCTTACGTATGAGATTAAAAGACGACTATCTTATGTATATCAGGGATGGGCCTTTCTCAGAATCAAATATGTCAAAATATATCTTGGGATCTACGCAAAACTATCAGACTGTGACCTGCGCTACATAGACGACTACAAAGGATTGAAGGGTAGGAAGATAAAATCGTTCTGCCTTCCTACCCTTTTAGAACCTGGTGACAACAATAAGAAACCCTGTAGAGGCCCTTATTCATTATTCTCGTCATGCGTTGCCGTTTCGCTGCGCCCACTCGTGGAGCCTTCTGTTATGTGCTTATATCCTACTGCATGTATTCAATTCCTCAGTGTACTTACGTCGGTTTCGCCTGTCGTCTATTCACGCCGTGTTTTAAAATGGCATGTACACAGTGAAACCAGGAGGCATAAATAGACGTCGACGAAGATGAGCACTGGGAAGCCGCGTCTCATATGCATATGTATTGAGTTATTTCCATGCTTGCAAATGGGGGTGGATTTAACGGTGCAGCCCGCTGTAAGACCTTCCATCTCGGTGGCGAATACCCGCGTCTTTCGAGCCTGGTCTCTGTGAAAACGTAGTCTAGAAATGGTGCTAAAACCGTTTGCCAAATACCTCGAACGACAGTCTACCGTTTCCTTGTACCACGTCGCGTATATGTTGCGAACAGTGTGTAACCTCGTCGCTACGTCCACTGCAGGAACTGTATCATTATCGTCCTTGAACAATTCGTGAAGATCAGATGATGACAGAGCTATTCCTCTTATTTTCAGCGCCTTATTGGACCCAGTCCGAGCGCCGCCACGAGATGCTTTTACGTGGGTTGCTTTTACGTATGATTTGCGTACGTTGCTTTTACGTGATGCTTTTACGTAACTTGAATGTTGCTTGACTGTTGTTCCGAGGCCTATGTGTCGCCCCCGTATTTGGGACCACCATTGGCCCGTATTTTTTTATGTACAGTCACACCTGCGCAGTGCTATCAGAGACATGATCCTTTCAAGCTCTGGCGCATAAACTACAGCAATGATGTATATCTAGTGCCGCACATTTGCATTCTTATTGTTGTTGCTTTCTATTTTCCTTTTACGTCGGTCTGTTTTGCTCCTTTACTTAATGCGTCAGGAGCGGCTAGTGCTTGTTCAATAGTCTGTGCTGCAGGCAGGATGCTGCGTTTTTGTCGCCTGGCGATACATTATTCACAGTTCACAGTTGGGTAGTTTGTGCTTGTTTAGACGTGTCTTAACGCATGGGTGAGCATACCGACGCATAACATGGCCCGCGGCCGAAAAATAAGGGGGCCTTGAGAGCGACAGAGTGTCGGACGTCGCGTTTATTACAGTAGAGAGGAAGGAAAGGCTTCGTCGGGCATCCACGTTCTGGGACGGTCGCCTTATCATAGATTCATCATCATTGCTTCCGCCTTCTAAAGGCTATGGGGCGGATGTTCATTAAGCTGATTGCAAGGGACGGCATGTGAGAAAGTTTAGCACTCCTGTGGAACATGTTCGGAAGGTTGAAATGTGGTTTCTTGCCTTTGATATGTCTACAGGAGATATAGTTATTGAGGGGATGTTTAATACTGGAAGTTTTTTTTTTGTTTTTTTTTTATAGGGCTTGACGAGCCTTTCATTATCTGTGCATATGTCCATACGGTATTGAACGGAAGTTTCACCTTAAATGCATTCATAAACAGGGGGACGACTTCACATAATACAACCGTTATTTATTTTGTTTCAACACAAAATACGTTCTGACTACACTGTAAAAACAGAACTTCACCGCAGAACACTGCGATGACCAATCGCTATTCCGAATGATACCTTTCAGCGACGCCACTTGCTGAAAACGGTGGGCGTACGCCTTTTTTGGGACACTTATGCAGTGCATAAGTGTCCCAAAAAAGGCGTACGCCCACCGTTTTCAGCAAGTGGCGTCGTTGAAAGGTATCATTCGCAATAGCGATTGGTCATCGCCGTGTTATGCGGTGAAGCTGTTTTTACAGTGTAGTGAATTGAGCTACGGCAGCCACGTGGTGCGTTTTCCGCCTTGTAGGGAACTCAATGGAAGACTTGGCACTGTCGTGTGTGATGGCGTACGGCACAAACTCCTGGTCTTATAGTGTAGCCTACATGGTTCCTGTTCTAGAGTGAGCACATAAATTTTTTTTGCGTGGAATTGACGTCTGACACGTGATGCGCTGCTTCGTGCTTTAAGGTCTCCGAATCTAATTTACGGTGTTCGAGCAGTTTTACAACGGAATGCATAACATTTACATGTTAAACAGCGTAACCCTGTAACAAGACGGTCATTATACACTCTAAAAACAGAAC
>JARGYV010049506.1:0-10432 GCA_029532675.1 Ornithodoros moubata | reverse complement strand
ATACCTCAAACTTAAGGATGCTACAAATAGAAGCGCTACAATCTCAGTACAAAAATGGCCGTTTTCGGAGAAAGCAGTGAGACCGGAGCCTTAAACGAGGCATATGGAGACATTTACTACTGCAGTTGTCATTTTGTTAAGAACAAACATTTCTCGACAGCAAATTGATGATTGTGACCGTCATTTGTTTTGCCTGACAAACATAAAACAGCTCGTTCTTCAAGCTATCAGACATATGGCATCGTATACTCTCCCTGACTATTAGCAAATGTATACAAGACAAAGGTGATTCCACCTAGCCTCAAAGAACAATAAGAATAATCTACTATGTAAGGTATGAAATCAAACTATTACTTCGTTACATGTTTTAGCAACAATTGTCGCGGAAGTCATTGTCACGTGTGAGTGCCTTACGATATCTTATATGAATCACAGGTCCGATAGTTTCACTGTCATTCCTTAAATTATTCTCGTAAATCCCATCTCGTAATGGAGCATATCGTGATCAATTTAGAAATTGCCATGACTGTACTCTGTATACATATCGTCAGTCGTTCTGCGTTTGCTTCCAATATGGCTTCGTATAGTGTCGCATGTGCTGTGTTCCTGCACCCCGTATGGCCCCCTGTTTCAAGCGACGTTGTCTAAATGTAATTCCGTGGAGATCTAAACAGAGAATTCTGTACATGCTGAATATGAATATGAATATACTGTACATACATATACATCTTGTGTTTACTTATTTCCTGTTTTTACTCTGTCTGCATATTTTTTTTATTCTGTGAGGTGTTGATGTGAGAACGATTCTAATTAAAATATTATCATCTCATTTCGGTCTTATCAAATTACTGCAAATATCAGTCTCGCCGTTGTCGCAGTTGCCTCGGATGAGTTAGCCTGGTATTAGAAAAGAGAAAAGAAGCGATTTAGAGATAAAACACGACGTCATAGAGATGTGTTTGAAGAACGAACGAACGAACGAGGATAAATAATGAAGATGTTATGGGGAATTTTCCGCGTTGAACGCGGGCGCTACACCATTGCAGGTGGGTTGGCGATGAGATGTGCAAAGATATGAGGAAAGCCTGGATAGACCGCTTCGCTGTGAACGGTTAAAAGAAAGAAAGATTTGCACAAGTTCTACGAGAATGCTGCTTTGCACACAGGACCAGTGGATCAAGCGCTTCAATGAAGAGACAGGAAAGTCCAACGACGTCGACATATAAAGAAGTCGGGAAGTTCTGACCCCGATACAGGTCCCTTATTTCTAGTGGTGCTCGTTGCTGTTGAGAAAAACGAATAAAGAACGTAAATTGGAGAGTGTGGTCCGCATGGAAAAATTAAAAGGTATATGCACACGCACAACGGCCCGCACGACTTGCAACTTGAGGGGACACTGTAGGACACGGGTCCAACACGTTTTTCTATTCCATTCCAGCTCGGACGGCATCGACGACGACTGTAGCCGTCGTCGATGCAACTGATATCTCGGGCAGGGCAACTAAAACACGCCATGTGTCCTCCACGTACTCGCACATCTGGCGAAGCCCGTGAATCAGTTCCACTGATACCATTGCTGAAGCCGGTATTTTTCGATCATTGCCTGAGCTAACTTTTTGTTAATGGCCTCGTCTTCTGTTAATGGTCCTCAGGCAGCGTGAGGATCAGGTGAAGGAAAAATCGCACCTTTGAAACGGTCAGGCCACAAAAATTCATGCTCACGTTGCAGTCTGATCGTCGAGTTCATAGCGGAGAGGTTTGGCAAGGAAGCGATGGTAACCATTTTGGAATAATCCTGCACTCTGAAAAAAAGAGTTTCGTCCAGTTTCGCCTAATCCACATAAGAACATTAAGCGCACGTGTTGTGCAGCTTGCTTCCATTAGGCGAAATGGCACTCCTCACAGGTGGGCGTTACCGTAGGTTAGAACTGACATCATTGTAAAAAAAAAAAAAAAAAAGTTAAGATCTCTTGCTCTCTGGACTGTAAGTATTCCCAAGCTCAACACAACGTTTCCTATCACGTCAAACACCGCCCTTGTCCGCTCTTGTGTCTCTTAAGCACATGGAGCACATGTGTCTCTTTCCTCCATGATTACGCATGTCATTGTGTCTTCCTTAGTGTGCTCTTCCACAGCTATAAGGAGAGGTTATTTGTTGGAAACATTTGTATGAAACCTATTTGTGTCATTACGCACGAATGCATAATGCCACAAAAAGGCGTAGGCCCACCATTTTCACCAGCCAGATCAATGAGTGATACCATTCCGATTGTGATTGATTCACACCGAGTTATGTGGAGAGGTTCTGTTTTTAGAGTATACACGCTTACGGTTATTAAAGAAAGAAAAATAAAGAAAATCCAAAGTCAGTACGTACGTAATAAAATGCCAAAGTTTCTCTGATACTATTTGTCTGAAAGCAATTAGATTTGCATCGTTAAACAGCTAAATACGAGTGCTTTCGAATGTTATAAGAATATTTGAAATTGAAGATGCAGTTCATTCTTTTCTAAGCGTTACAATACGCGATTTCGACATACGTGGCCCTTAAAATCCCCAATCGCTGTCTGAATGGCGTCCGTTGGGGAGGATCTAAAGTTGTAGATTGTGGCTGTATGCTTCAGAATGCCTCCGACGCTGTCACAACCGTGCTTGCTGTGGCCAGGGGCAGAAAGCAGCCACTTTCGGATTCTGGGCGGCCTCGCCATTTCAAACGCTTTGTATCTGTTCTTGAAATGGCCGCATATATGTGGGATGCGTATATGTGTCTGACGGTGCAAGTGCCCGTTTTAAGAACAGATACAAAGCGTTTGAAATGGCGAGGTCGCCCAGAATCCGAAAGTGGCTGCTTTCTGCCCCTGGCCACGGCAAGAGCGCTTGTGACGGCGTCGGAAGCATTATGAAGCATGCGGCCACCGTCTACAACTTGAAATCCTCCCCAACAGATGTCATTCAGACAGCGAAAAAATTCGCTGCCAAGCTGAGACCCCGCTGCTTGAATATTGTAGTTCTGCACGTTTCGAAGGAGGAAATAGAGGAACACAGGATCGCTAGAGCTCCGTCCTCGGCACTGGGGAGGTGCGGCATAGAAACCATGTCGGGGGAAAAAGAATTTTTCAGGAACGTTTCACAGAAAAGTAAGTATCTCTTTGTCAACGTGCTGAAGAGCCATCGAGGCACCTCCTGACAAAAAAACACATTGTAATGAAAAAACGTAACGCATTTTAAGGGTCTCATATATCGAAATCGCGTATACCACGCATATTGTAACGCTTAGGGAGGAATGAACTGTATCTTCAATTGCAAATTTGTTTATACCAATCGAATGCTCTTTATTTAGCTATTTAACGATACAAATCTCTACTCTCAGACGAGTAGTATCTGAGCCATGTTGCTTGAAACTTTGGCTTTTTTTTCCCCCCGTACGTCCTAACTTTGGATTTCTTTTCTTTTTGTATACCCGTTAGCGATAGACCTGACGAAATCACGTGAGGCAAACCATATATAGCTTCGCTTCTCACATGTACAAAAACATTTGACATCCTAGAAGAAAAAGAAACAGCTACAGAAGGCCTCAAATTTGACTCAGATGAAAGTCTGCGAACGAGTCCCTTTTGCTTTCCTCCTCTCCATCTCACAAAGCCCTTACTGCACGAGCTTCGTATCGGGCTCATTTTTCGTTATTTGATAACGTACCTACATATTTTTCTCAAACGAATGAAAAAGTACGAATTCCGCAGCATGCTCGATTGATGAAACTAAACTACTGGGGCACTTAAAATTGCATAAAGGCAGGCAAGCTGGTGGAGAAATTCCACGACACTGCCTTCGGGTGGAGTTGTTCTCTGGTTTCTAGAGTAATGGTACTACACGTTTAAAGGGGCATACCTCCGGAGTAGGTAGCTCCCCTACCTGATGACAATACACACACCCCCACCCCGGTCCTGCCGACAACGTTACGCTTGCTGAAGCATACCGGCAACTAACCCGCTGCCGTACATATGACCACCGGGCCACTTCCATGTTCCGTTATAATGACCACCATCTCCACGTCATCCATAGTTCAGGAGACGTTCTGTGGTTATGGGTTTCCCAGCGCAAACCAGGTCTGTATGAAAAGCTCATCTGCAGATATTCCGGCTTTTATCGTGTTATCACACCAACGTGACATAACATCATCGAACCTGTCAATCCTTGTTCTGACTGTCGCCACCGCGGGACGGACACCGTCCACATCGCTTTCGTGAAGCCGTATTTTCCACCCTCGAATCTCACTCTCTCTGTCGCCAAAGATGACTCCTTGTCCGCGTGGGACATATTGTAAGAAAGAAACTGACGAAGGCACGTGACCTGTATTGGTTCATACTGTCTATTCCATGCTGCCCGGCAGTCTTTGCTGAGCCATATTAAACCTCACAATAGCAGTTTCTTCAGTTACAGTTTAGTTCCGTTTCGGCCCCTGAGGCAACAGCAACACAGGGCTTTGTTCTTAGAACTTATCTGTACTTCAAAGAATCTGAGCTGGCAAAGAATCTGAACCATTCAAGCGCGTCTATTGTTATAGAAATAAGCTATCGACACAGTAGGGGACATAACTTCAATCTTATCCCCTGGCCTGGCGTTTCTGGTGCCTAACAAAAGACAATGGAAGATCCCCGACTGTCAGTGATAACGCAACCCAGGCTAGATATTCACTAGGTATACATGCGTATGCAGAACATCATCCAGTAAGAAATGCATGGGTACGGCTTTTTGAAGCAAAAAAGAAATTACAAAAAGACACAAAAAGTTTTGAGCTTCGCAGAAATGAACGCATAAAAGAGTGCGAACCAAATGCACGGCCAACAGGATCATCAACTCTAAAGTCTGTAAAGCACGCAAGCATGCCTTATACACTGACAGGATTCCTGCATAAATGTCATATGAAAGGTATATTCTGCTTAAGAATCTCTTGGGGAGGATGACAGCCCACTTCTGCTTACAGCACGAATGTAGTGGCATCTACTGTATATATGTGACCTGTTACCTGTGTGCTTCCCTATCTTATGCTATGGTACTTTGTTGCCGCTATGGCGATTCAATTAGACATACAATAATCAGTTACTAGCCGTTTGTTGCCCTGCAGCGACAGGTAAATCAAAGTTTGTGCGGAAATCACATGATTCATTCTTTCTTTAAATTCTAAGGAGCGGCCTAACGTTGACTATAAATAATGGCACCGATTTTGTTATTTCACTTTTCTTTAAGCGAAGTTATTGAAAAGTGAATTAGCGGTGATCGTCAGGTAATTAGCACATCACGGACAGCAGTCTATATCACTAGTTCGTCACTAGGTTTTCTGGCTTGCCTTGATCATACCTAAGATTATATTCTATTATCGAGCTTATACAAGATATAGTCTCTCTCACCTGTGTTATTTGCTATTTTGAGATAGTGTTTAGCATGGAAGACTACTTTTCAGTTATTTTGAAAAAAGTCTTTGTACTGTTGAGGGCTACTGCTGCTTGGGCCCAGTAGGGGTCCGCAATATTTGGTAAAGAAATAAATATCCACCAGTGCTCATCCCCAAATACGGCTTCTTCGACATCTAGAGTTATCTTATGTTTCGATCCTTTTCTTCTTCTTCTTAAAAATGCCAATTGTCGAAAAGTCACTAATTGTGATCTTAGAAACGTGTTAACAAACACGCTCACACACAATGTTGCGTATTTGATCTCAAGCGAGCAAATGTTGTGTTGCCGTAACAACATCACGAGGACATGAGCCATGAACACAAAGGCCCTCGTTCAACACGTCGCTTGATAAGAACGCCTGGATCCTTCGCATTAAAGAAGCCCCATATAGATAGCTCTCCCCTTCCTTTTGCCCTGTCTGCTGTCTAGCAGGCACCAGCTGGCGAACAATCCTTCCTGACCCTGCCTTAAACGAGCAAATGAAAAACGAAGATCCTTCCATGAGTATCTTCGCTCTCGGGCAGGTTGCCTAGTTTTCTGAACACCAACGGGAGAAAATGCCTGCATAAGAGCAAACACAATGAACAGAGCAAAAGGAAGGCCAGCCCAGTGCAAATAAAAATGTAATCAATAAACGTCACATTAAGAAAGGGCAGTGGCTCAGTTCCAAGCGATTGAAGGAGGAAATGCAGTTACGCTCACTGTGATGCCTTCTGTGTGACCTCTAAAAGGGCTCTGTAGTACCCTGAGTTCTGTGCGCCACTGTGTGGCCTTTCGTTTTTATATTTCCACGGTATGTGCGGCATTTCCTTTTTTTTTTTTTTCTAATTCCATGTTAGCGTCGCGAGGCAGCTATGGCCATGAGCAACGTATACATGTGGACAGACGGAGATGGAGCAACAGGAAGGAGGGGGGGTTAGTGTGCGTCCTAGGCCGACTTCAAGGAGGATTTTGCCGACACACGTCTGGGAAGTCTGAAGGAACCCTAAGGAAAACCCCAGACAGCACAGCCGGCGGTGGTAATCTAATTACGCCTTAGCCCACTCGGCCATGCTGCTGGTGCGATATTTAGTGCACTCTAAAAACATAACTTAGTGCATAGCACGGACAAAACCAATCTATCACCATTCAGAATGGTACTGTTCAGAGACATTCATTGGTGGATGTTCTTTCCCTTTGGATGTTTCTGCCGCATGGATCTTCTTTTCCGAAAGGGATTATATATATAAAGAATCAGACACTGGGAAGGTTTCCTACAAGCAAGGTCGTAGTACTCGCTGTCGCGAATAAAAATGCGACATATTACTTTGTCAGAAGAAAGGGTACGGAAAGAAGGGTCCCAGAGGCGGAATGGGTCCTCGACGTGAGCAATACGTCTCCAGTGCCAATAATCTTCCCTTTGTCACGAACAGACATCATCGAACCTGGACCCGTCCTCGACGTGAGCATTATGTCTCCAATGCCACTAACATAACCTTTGTCACGAACGGACATCACTAAACGTGGGCTCGCAAAATTGTACACAGAATGACGCGTGACTGTCAACATGATATTTTTAGAGGACAGTAACATAGTGCCTTTTCTTCCCCTATGGATGCTTTTGTCGTATGGATCTTCATTCACAGTTAGATATTACTTCCCTATGGATGTTTTTGCCGTATAGATCTTCTTTCACAGTTGAATGCTCCTTCCCGATGGAGGTTCTTGCCGTATGGATCTTCTTTCCCTTGGTCACGTGACATCGTTTGATCTCTTTTCCTGTTGGATCTTTCTTCTCGTTAGATCTTCGTTCCACAAGTGCAGCTGTTACCCTCCGCATGCTAGACGGTGGGAGCTTTCGACACAAGTAACGCCCAAGCGAGGCCCTCACACACACAAGCAGGAGTGCTACTTTATATTCCACGAGCTCTCTTTCTTTTTCTTTTTTCATGAGCACTTTGCCCGCTCTCTTGGCCCTAATCTTCCCAGGTAGCCTCACAGCAAAAAATGTCAGCACACCACCACGAGGGCTAGATGTCGGAGTGAATCAAGGGCTCACCAGACACCTGGGGACCACGAGAGAGATAACAAGCACTGGCGAGCAATATAAATGCAAACGCGTGCTGCAGATTTTACACTACGTCTTGTTTCCAAGACGTCATCGCCGCTGTCACTCTAAACCCGCCCGCGCTCAGATTAGAACATAATCAGTACCTCGTCTAGCTACTTCCTTGATTTTACTTCCCACTTACGCTAGACAGCGCCAAGCGTGGATAAGTGCAGGTTGCAGATCACGGTGCCCTGTCAAGACCTGTCGCGTCATGCAACAACCTGGGTCCCCGCATGCAGCGCTTGTACCCCCTCATCTCGACCGCAATAAACATAACCTGGTGCTACCGACGGAGTTGACTTATCATATGATTATCGTTCTCGCCATCTTCTATTGTTCGCTGGTGGACATGACAGATCCTCCCATTGCAGCTCATCCGAATCGGCCATAAATACGGATCATTCTAATAAAAGGAGACCGCAAGCATTCCTGCCCGCGGCCATTCAACCATAGGCTTTACGGCACTGGGACACTGATGGTGTCACCAACAGTATTCTTCTGCATACTGTCGACCCTTCGTGTCTTTCTGCCAGGACTCCGAACCGAAATATATTACTGGTAACAATAAATACTGGTACGGTTCAGGTTCAGGTTCATGCATAAGGGTTCAGTACGGATTCGGGCCCGGAAGCTATCCATAACGGTTCCAACCGGTTCACAAAGCCATTCATGTCAAGCTTTCGCCTTGCAGCACGAAAAGTTAAATAAACCATGGGCAGAATCACTATAGACGGTGATTTCACATTTAAGTTTGGAACATACGAAGGTGAATTCAGCAGTGTTGTAGAATATTAATCCTAGTTCTGCAGCCTACGTACTAATGACTCTTTTATTGAAATTTCAGCAAGGCTGCGTCATACAGACGCGTAGGTAGTAGGTTCTTACGAAATGACCAAGAAGAAAACCACTGCATAAGGAAATGTTAGCTTTATTCCAGGAAGCGGTGCTATCCCGTGTGAATGAATGTGGCTTGCATTGAAACCTCTGAAACATCTTTTGCGGAGGCGGTTTCACAATGTGCCTTCGTCTAAAGCCGACCGTAAAAGGAGAATGTTGTCGAGCGTATCTAGAGAAAGAGACCCCATAGGGATATTCGTATTTACAACATGACTCGGCAGACTGTCAGGTAGCGCTGAAAGGTACACTAGTACCTACCACAATTCCATGCCTCATGTCAGAACCACGCCAACGTATTGACTGCCGTCTGAACCAATTTCAAATAGGTAACCGTTACATATTTTTCGGTTCGGTTCCAAGATAGCAGACACGATATCGGTTCGGTTCGGGTTCAAGGAAAAATAACTGTAAATTAACACTGTACAACAAAATTAACAAAATAGCACTGTAAATACAAATAACGTTTTTTTTTTTTTCTTCTTCTTTCTTTCTTTCTTTTTCGGTTCTCAAAAGTGCTTCACTGCTCTCATCCACAAGCTTTAGCCGTCACTACGCGGTTTAAAATAGTGCTCGGTGTAATGAATACAGCACTTTATATTCCAACTGCCATGTAGTCGCACGTATTGAGCATATCTCCTTTTTACCATTTTTTTATCATTGTCCCTTACTTGTTCCTTAAAATGATAGAGCGCTCTGAAATATTGAAAATGCCAACAGTTAGTAGACAAATGCCAAGAGGATACTGGTAGCATGCATGCCCGTGTCCGCTTCCGTGAGCTTCCGTGAATCATGGAAAATAACAATTTAATTTCAAAAACCTTTCAGTGGAGTACAAGACTTGCCGATTGCCAAAAAAAAAAATTAAATAAAAGTTTCCAATTGCCGCATTGCCGCAGGAAGAGTGTATTCCCGATGTTAAGAAATACAGAAAAAGAGCAGACTAAGCTGGAACAGCAAAACAAAAACCAAAAAAGAAGAGGAGCAGCCGTTTCCGCTTGGATGAATTTTGATAATTTTTGTATTTGTCCCCCGAGGGCAAAGAAAAAAGGACGACAAAATGTGCGTTTCTAAAATTGTCTTTCCGGGTCCTTGTCTGTGTGAGAGGTCAAATGAAACCTGGTCGCGCGCAAAAGAAAGAAAGAAAGAAAAAGTACACTTTTGACTGCAGTACATAGGTAATCGTTATCATATTCGTTTTTTCCCAGTCTATAATGATGGTGATTTTTGGTTGTTGAACTTCCGTATCGGTTGGAACACTGATTTCTGGATTGTGAAAGCTGTGCGACGGCACCAATGTCGGCATCCAACAGTAAACGGCACGGTCAGCGGCCGTATTCTTGACAGTCACAAAACATCGCCATCCACGCTTGCTTGTACATATTTAGCGCCTTTTCGAAGGGACGCACTGACCCATTGCAGCTAGACAGCTTCGGCTCGCAAGTAATTAATTATTTTGAGGCAAACTGTAGTTATTGTTGTCTTGGTGTATGGGGGGGGGGGTAATTATTTGCGAATTAATTACATGCGAATGGTATTACGGATCAGTTCTCACGTACTGTTTAGATGTAAACTGCACAAAAGCCAATCACTGTCACTGAATCACAGATGAGTCGCAATTGAGGGGGAACAGTGAGGTGTCCAACAACTGAGGGCGAAAGTGCGAGCACGATGTCTTTCGGTTGCTAAAGCCATTCGGACAGGAGGTGAGACTAGGGGAACGCAGAGGACAAATTGGCGCAGTAGTAGTCTTTTCCGTGGAGACGGTGCGTACCTTATTGGAAACTGTTGGCTGCACGAGCAGTTCTAAATATGTTATGATGCCAATTGTTAAGGACATTGAGAACCCTGGCATGCAAGTGTGCCGCATGCATATCACTATATAGTCAGATGACAGCAGCGACCCAAGCGAACAATGGCCGACGGCCGAGCGTTGGAGAAGGAGCGGCTGGCAGTTGGCCAACGAGTAGTTGGCCAGCCGACGGCAGTTCGACAT
>JARGYV010049489.1:0-13069 GCA_029532675.1 Ornithodoros moubata | reverse complement strand
CTGCGCCTCATCGTTCGTGAGTAGAAAAAAAGAAGTGGAGGGAGGAAACGCGCCCTATATCTCTTAATATAAACACGATTCTTTTTCTGTGCCTCCCACAACAAATTGTCTTGCGTCAGCGCCACTACAGGGCAGGCACTGACGGTGTACCGTGTGTCTCGTAAAAAGCCGGACGGCGACGCCAACGCCAGGGAGCGTTGGTTGTGCTCGTTCTTTGCTCCAGCTGAGCTGTTGGTCGTATCCTTAGCCGTGTGTAGCCTCTACCCTCTATACGCCTCTGCCTCCTGGCTCTGTCATCAGGCGAGGGCGAGTCTATTCTCTTTGTAGCTACGTTGATGGTTTTTGTCAGGAAGGTTTCTTTGATTTGTAGTTAATGTTTGTTTGTTTGTGCCGTGCTCCGTAATGGGCTCAGCATACTGTGGTCACATATCATCAGTGAACTTAAGGAACGCTGCTTAACATCCGTCACTATATCTGTCGCCATGGATCAGGTCTTTTTAATCGCATTAGTTACAGGTGGGTAGATGTCACATTACTTAGGCTTACTGAGTTCAGTCTGCCAGTCACATCATCTGTCGCAAAAAAAAATAAAAATTCGATGGCTAACACACGTTTCGTTGTATGCCTTTCCGAGGTTTGCTGCACGAGGAGCATGCTTTTAGGCGTCGTGTAATAATGTGTGTAGTGCATATGCACTAGCACGAAACAGAAAAGAAAAACCGAGAAGCCTAAGTGGTGTGCAGCATTCGCTAGAGATATGCTGTTATGACCAGCATTTTTGTCTAGCGTCGGACGGGCTACTAGTACTATTCGTCACCTGATGTGAACGCTGTGAGTGACTCCTGTGTTTCTTATTCTAGTTGTTGCTCTTCACGAGTGCTCCTCACTTCGAACCTTCCTAGAATCGAAAGGAAAAGAGCTGAGTAAGTAAAGTACCTTCCCTCAAGGTATTTCTTGAACACTTCCTTTTGTGTTTGCGTGCCCTCGTTTTCACGTCTCCTTGCTGCGAGCATGACTTAGCGTTAGTGCTGGTTTCTGTATTCATGCGTATAAGTGGGTGTGGGTCGTTATTCATTTCTTCCATACAAGTGTAGGATAAGTTTTGGTATGCTTATTGTTTAGCTGCTGTTCCAAGCAGTGCTTGTTCCGTATTCAGAATGAATGTGCTTTGCTTATGCTCATAGTTCCTTCAACAGTATTGCAGTGCTTAACCAGCTAAGGGCTTTACCGAGAGATGTGTTGTCCACCATCTCTATCTTATCACAACATGATTGACATGTGTCTGTTGCACAAATTACCAATACAGTTACATCAGGGATGGTGACAAACAGTGAAAGCAGCAGGGCTGCCAGATTTGCCACTCTCGGTATTGAATTTGTACAGGGGCAGCATACCTGTCTAAAAATGTCCTCGCTACGGGGCTTGGCCACAAAGGTTGATGTTATATGTGGCTAACTTCTTCAGTCTGTCTGCTGCACGTAATGTTAATTGATCTTCAGTTGTTTGTCTGATTATTTGCTGTTTGGCATCCAGGCATACAGAATGTTGCAAGTGGACACCTCTCTGGGGAGACCTGTCAAAAGCAAAGGCATACCGGCCCAAGGGGAAATATTTCCAGTCCTGGTTATCCTATCTTCTATGCCGCTCAGACATCTTGCAGCTGGTACATTATTGGTCGTGTTGGCCAAGTTATCACAATTAGGTAGGTACTTCCACATATTAAGTTCAGTCTTTTTGTTCACACGATGAGTCCAGGGAAGGGGTACAACATCCATAACAACATGTTTATTGCATGACGGGGTAACAAAAGACACTAACAATAATGTTGAAGTTCTTTCCCTCTGCGTAGGGAGATTTGTTGCATCTGGATTGTGGTAGCTTAGAACCAAAAAGACGCCTGACAACGAAGTAACTCAAATAACAACAAAGTTTACTGTACACAATATATATAAAGCAGTACAAGAAAAAACCTAAGCTTACTAGACGTGAACTCGGCAGGGCAAAAGATGACTACAAGGTCCCAGACCTTCCAGCCGCAGGTATTCCCGCTCAAGCTGTTTGTACAAAGCACGTGTCTGCTTATAAAGGACAGAAATGACTGTTGCCCCCCAACAAGGCAGCTCCAATCGAAACACTTTGGGGAAAAAGAGGCTAATCATTGAACTGGACAAATTAACCAGTAAGTGACGTAAAAACTCCACGTTGGGCTGAACTCAATCTTGTAATCCTGTCCTCCATATCAAACTTGTCGTAGCTCCCATAGTGCTTCGGGATTAAGGGATTGCGATAGCTTGATCACGAAGGCACAAACACTAAGGTGTGTGCCGGGTTCTGTGTAACATGTAGATACAAAGCCATTCAACTGGCACTCAAGGCTGGGCCAGGTGGAGATGCAAAAATGGCTGGCTATAGTTTAGATGTTTACACTAATGATTGTGGTCAAGTGCTTTTAACAGGTGCAGAACAGAAATCGACGTCACATAAGCAGCATTGCACAGGTCTATGCGTCAATTCCATTCCACAAACGCTTGGAATATTCAGGTCAAGCGCTTGTTGTCCTAGCCCGCCATGTCGGGTGGTCACCAGGAAGAATGGCTGGGCTAATCCTTTGTGACAATTTTTCACTTCCTTTTTTTAATCTCCGGGACCATGGTATGTTTCCGTTTCATGGTCCGCTGGATGGGATGGAAAAAAGTGCAGCTTATCTCTAGCTGACTCATAGTTTGGGTTAAACACAGACAGCGTTCCACTGCTTTGGGTTCAAAGGCTTGTCGCTTGGCTGCTTGTGAAGAGACGTGTGAAATGCAAATATTAGGTTCAACTAGATTGCATATTGGGGGGAGATACAGGGACAAATTAGGTTCAAAACTTGTTGCTCCCAGTTATAGAGGTCACAGGATTAGCAGTTATGTCCTACATTAGTTTGTTTATTAATATAAGTTATCACTGTTGTGCCTTTGTAACTCTATGAATTGAAACTATGTAAAACATTGTTCTTTGACATGTAATATATGCTTTTTTAGCTTTGATGACCTGGACATTGGAGATTTTGATGGTTGTAATGAAGGACCAGATTGTTGCACACGTGCCTGGGTAAAGCTGGGACCCACGGAAGATGGAGGAGAACGTATTTATTGTGGCCACACAGTGCCAGAACCTTTCTTGTCGTCAACAAGTGAGGTGTGGATAAAATTCCACAGCTCTACATGGGAACCACCACATAGGCGAGGCTTCCAGCTTTCGTACACAGTTGGTGAGGATGATTTGCATGTCATATGCATCGTGATTCATTTTCACTTTATACTTGATCATTTATAACCATCGTTTGGCGCATTGTGGCCACAGTACCTCAGGTGCCATGAAAACCCTAATCATCATCATCGTCATTTTTCATAGGGAAGTCTGCTTCTAAAACCTAGCTACACTCTAATTTAGACTGACTTTTCCAGCCTAACTTTTAATGTAGATTTATTGAATAGTTATTTATGTAACTTTCTTTCATTAGGTGATCTTAGCCAGACGACTTGTAAACGGGATGAGTTCCAGTGTGTCAATGGCAAGTGCATTCTGCAGAGATGGGCATGTAATGGTCGCTCTGAGTGTGAGGATGGAACTGATGAGGTTTTCTGTAAGTGTACCCTTATCAAGAGTCTCTCTATTGAGCGAGCATCTTTCAGGTACATGTCCCGAAGGTATGCTGCGTTGTGCAAAAAGTTCACAGTGCTACAGACGCAGTGGCAGGTGTGATGGCCACCCAGACTGTCCTGATTATAGTGACGAATTAGACTGCCATTTTTGTGAAAAAAGTCGTATTCCCTGCAGTCCGATGTCGACCACCTGCTATGACCCTCTTTCAGAACGATGTGACAAGTGAGTGTTTCTTTTCACATTGCACCAGTTTTTTTTTTTTAATGTTATACAGTAAAAAATATGGTAAAAAGGCACCTCTGCATTACTTAACAGTGCACAAATACATCAGAGCTTTTTCTTGAGGTGGACACATCTGACACATGAACATGATGCAACATGTTGTGTTTCTTGATGTCCCCACAAAAGAGTCTCTGAAACAGAAAAATGCAAGCAAAAAAAAACTAAAAGGTTGCAAGTGGTCGAAACTAAAAATGGTCTGAACTGCTAATAAGCCATTGCCAATGAGGCAGCATGTGCAGGACCCTACTTATGGCTTAAGATAACATTGCTGGTTGCACTGTCTCACCATTATGTCTTTAGCACTTGTCCTTGTAATCTTTTGGTGACCTAATAGAGCATGTAGGACGTAAGACTAAACAACCACTGACTGTGAGAAAGAACGATTTACTGAACGTGATAGTAACATAATGTCTAAGGCTCATGCCTAGGTACTGTGATGTTGATCGTTGAGGTTCCTACATGGGTCCCCCTCCTTGGAAGCCACACCAACGGATGAGGGTGGGGTCAGCAACGAGGGCGGTGACACATGTTCAGCAGTGCAATGAAGTCCTGAACAAGTGGACGTGTTATGTGGCAAGCGATGGTGCAGCACATAGACGTTTTGTAATGTGTGTGGGGTGGCTTCTTGGTTTCTTGAACCATGAGGATGGAGATTGTAACCTCTGCGTCAGTGAAGGCCGGTTTCAGGCAGTCTATTGAGATTCTGCTGTGTCGTCCATTGATTGATTGTCGATAAGAAAATGCTTTTCCATGCGGTTAAGGACGCGAAATTAGCCGTCGTAGAAAGGAAGCGGCTTACGAACCGCGTTGTGGCAAATGGAAACGTGAGTGGTAGAAAAAAGGTCTGGGCTGATGAACACCGCACATGGAGATGCATTCGTGGGCAAGAGCGAAGATCAGCAGAAGTGTTGAAGGAGTTTAATGACGTGTTCCACCGGATCGTCTGGCGTGGTTGGTTGAGTGAAGAACTGAAGTATGTAGCAGTCGGTATATAGGTCTCTTGTGCTGGTCATTGCTGATGAGATGATCAATGGTTCCTTTGCATTGACCAACAGCAAGAAAATACTCTTAATTTCTAGATCTCTTTTTACATTCTTGATCGAGAAACTGAGAGAAAACAGTACAGTATTCCCCTGTGGTCATCCTGCCATTCCTGCCCCCTCTTTTTCAGCTGTGTGCTGCTGGGACTTCTGTCTCAGGGCAGCATTGAAACATTTCCAACCCAAGGGACTTGCACATGCTGTGATGTAGAAGCAGTAAAAGTTTACCTGGAGCTTTGTTGAACACCACGATTGTAGAACACAGCAGGATGAATGATCGTTATTGAGAGTTTAATTGTTCTTTAGTTGGATCAGAAGATCTCAAATAGAAGTCTTTTTTTTTTCTTTTCTTTTCTGCTTTGCTTTAAATTTTTGCTTACATTACATTGAAAACTTTGTTTTTACACCTGTTTTTACATCCATACTAGTCACACCTTCCAGCTTATCTTTTGGTTTTCAATCACGAACACATTCAAATTGCTTGTTTCAGCATTCCCCACTGTGAAAATGAAGAAGACGAACAAGGCTGTGTAGCAGGCTGTGAGCATAAAATTCGTTGCCTCTCAGGAATAGGTTGCTACAGTTCCGAGGAGCATTGCAATGGTGTTCCACATTGCGCTGATCACTCTGATGAGCTTGGTTGTGGTAAGTTACATTTAGCTCTTCTTGCTTTAGTTCTCTTTAGCTAGAGACAAAACTAGTTAAGTAAAACCTCCCTAAGTCAGACGAAAAGTCATTGCACCAGTTTGTATGTCGGAGAATTCCCTATTTCGGAAGCAGGACACCATTTTCTTGCTAAGTTTCCTACAAGTAGGCCAGATGCACAAATACAGTAAACAAAGCTTTGAATGCAACGGGGTTCAGGTTTAGTATGACAACAACAATAACAAAAAAAAGGTATATAACAGGATCTCTTGAGTAGGAACTGTTGTACGTGCATTCTAAATAATAGGGCTGCACAAAAAGTGCCTTTATGGCTCAAATTGATTATGAATTAACACATTTGTCTGATAGTTAACCAATCATATAGTTTCAACTGTAACTTAGAATCACTTCAGTGTGACACAGTAAAATCAATAGTAAAAGCTCAATGCAACCGTGGCACCCGTGGTGCCACTGCCGCGCGCACCGAGCTGATGCCTGGGCTCTCGTTCACCATTCTGATCACTTCGTCGGCCAGCAGCAAATCAACCTGTTCACTGCCTTACCGTTCTTCACGTGCGTAAGAACACAACAACTGGTGACCCGGACGTTTGTGTGAACATGGATGAGCAGGAAGCATTACAGGCACACCATGAAGAGCCACTGATGACTGGCCAAAGCCTACCGATGGCAGCTTCAGTTGCACCTGCCACCGTTGGACATTTCACAGTGAGGCTACCGCCGTTCTTGGCGGCCAGCCCTACCGTTTGGTTTTACCAAGCAGACCGCCAATTCTAGTTGGCTGGGATTACTTCACAACTGACAAAGTATCGACGTGTGGTGAGCATTTTGCCTTTGGAAGTCGTCGCCGAAATCACGGTCATTCTGCACGCGCCCCCACCAGCGAACCCCTACGACACGCTGCGTGCAGCCCAACTGCCTCAGAAAGAAAGCGTCTTCAGCAACTGCTGTCCATGGAAGAGTTGGGTGACCAACGTTCTACTCAGATCCTTAGGCAAATGCAAAATCTTCTTGGAGACCGTGCGCAAATATTCGACCAGGAACTCATGAAGGAGCTGTTCCTTCTACGCCTACCGGCTAGTGTCCAAATGATACTTGCGTCGGCCTGTAAACTACAGCTGCAAGAACTTGCCGAGCATGCCGACCGCATCATGGAAGTATCCCTCCCATCGGCATGCACTGTTCAATCCTCTACGGGTTCTTCACGTTCGTCACAGTCGCCCAGGGACGACTCTATTGCAGCTGTTTGACAGGACTTCAATCGTCTCGCAGAACTTGTTGTGTCAGCCCTAGAAACCCAGCAACCCCAGCGATCTCAGCAACATTGTTGTCACTCTACATCACACGTCGGCAGTCGCGGGCCTAAACGGGACCATTTTCCTTCTGTTGAGGATCTCTGCTGATACCATGCTCACTTTGGTGACCACGCTCGGAAATGTAAACCCCCTTGTGCCTGGTCGGGAAACAGTGCAGGAGGTCACTAACAGCGGCGACTGGCCTCTTTTTCGCTCAAAGCCGCCTGTTCTATGTCACCGACAAGAGCTCCGGATACCGGTATTTGGTTGATATCGGAGCCGAGGTGACCATTTTTCCAGCCTCGAAAGCCCAGCGAACAAAGCCAGTGCTTTTTCACCTGCGTGCTGTTAACGGTTCTGGTATACCTGTTTACGCCGAGCTTTCACTGACGTTGGATCTCTGCCTTCGTCATTCTTTCCCATGGGTGTTCCAGGTTGCTGCAGTCGATACAGCCATTATTGGTGTTGACTTTCTACTATTGTACTACCTGTACTTGTGAAATAAACCTGTCCACTGCCTTATCGTTCTTCTTCATGCGCATAAGAACACGACACAACATTTTACGCATGTTCATGTTGTATCGTCAGAAGCAGATGAAAGTAATTTGATGATGGGTAGACTGATGCTCTTCTTCTGTTCACAACACTCCCAGCTGATGAAAGAAGAGTTTGCTTGTTGTGTGCATAACTGGGACTGCAGGGTCTCTTTCTGCCTTTGCAAGGGTCGGGAACTCTATCTTTTTACTTGCTCTGCGATACTGGCTTTGTCAGGTATTGCAACACTTCTGTTGTGTTCCTGTCTGGCTGTGCTGAGCTCGTACTAATGTTCTGAAGCACACTTTATGCTGTGGCTGACCCCTGTGCTAAAGGTTCTGCTTCTCGTTCCTGAAATGTTTTCACTAGCAAAGTGTGTGCCCACTTCTTTTCTGTGGACAATATATAGAACATGCCCTTGGAGCGGATGTCACAAGAGTGGCAAATACGCAATACCTGGTTTTGTTCTGGGCCAGAAGCAGCCTGTGAAGGCCTGTACATGCAAGCAGCATGGACAGGCATCTACACTGTCTTGCATTGTTCTTCTCCTTTCCACCTCTTTGTACCAACTTGGGTGAGGTTTGAAATGATTGGGATTGTTGTGGATTCGGTTCAGTTCAAATATCAAATGTCTGTGATGGTTGTTCAGTACAAATACTTTGATTATTCGCACAGTCCTACTACATACCAAATATCCAGAACAACGACACATGTTTTGTGGAATTTTGTATTCTCTGTGCTCAATTCTATAACTTGGACACGCTCCTATGTACGGCAGGATTGGACTGCATTGTAAACGTTCAACATAGAATGTTTTACTGATTGTGAATATTTGAATTTGTATTGGAAGATACTCAGGCAAAGGACACAGAGTAGAGATCCATGCCTCTTGTAGAACAGTCTCCTTCATTTTATTTCTACTCTCTCCTTGTCCCCCTGTCGAGTATTGCGCAGTTTGCAGTTAATATGTCTGCAGCACAGAGTTTGGGAAAGGGTATAATGGAAATAGGGCAATATAGGGTTAGTCTCAAGTTTCCCATTGACTTTCCATGCGTGCAGTTGACACGCATGTAGACCCTCCAGGCTTCTCTTTCAGGTGGCGCTTTGTTGTTAAGTATTTCGAGCATTGGCCCTTTTGTTTCTCATACGTGGCTTGATTTAGTTTTATTTTTCTGCTTGCATTGGCCACCGCAGTGTAACAACTAAACAGTGTTAGACATTTCCTTTTCTAGCAGTAGGACTGCCAATCATTCAGCAAGACCTCTGCAAAATACATAATTGGTGGAGAAAATGCTTAATGTCTCTAAACAAATGTTCTTCTTGATTTCTTTTGACACATTAGGTACATGTGTAACTCTGCTGGTTTAGGGGCAGATCTGGCTTGATTTCTAGCAACACACTTCCAACTGAAGATGTGGAAGTGGTTTGTACGGGCCTGACAAGGAGGATCGGCCTAGTTCTGATTGTGGGAGGAGTTTTGCTGACGCTACTGGTATGTTACTTTACAGGACGTGACAAGTGCCGATCAGAGCGTGGGGGATATCTCTGCGGTGATGGTCGATGTATACCAGTGGATGCAGTATGTGACAAGATTTCTGACTGCTCAGATGGGAGCGATGAATATGCTTGTAGGTGTCCGATTGATGCTGCTTCTTGTTAAGTCTTCCAACTTTATTTGCCTTCTGTTTGCAATTTAGGTCTAAGGAACAGTATGATCACAGCAGCTGTGATGGGATCCCTCATATGTGGTCTTCTGGTGGTGGTGGCCGTGAGTTGCTCATGCCGCCTGTATGCACTGAGGCTTGCTGTACGTAGACAAGAGGCAGCAGCTGCTGCAGCTGAGGCTCGTTTAGGTATTCCGCCTCGTTTCATGGATGATGGCACAGACTTTTGGTTCAGGGAACCTCCTCCACCTTACGCAGTTGCTGTGGGGGAACCTAGGTAAGGTCTTGTTGCTCAAAGCAAGCTTTCTATATATTGCCATGTGAACATGATTCCTGTCTTTTTCGTTGATAGTCTTTTTTTTTTTCCTGGAAATGTGGTACAAGCGAGCTCATACATTCCCATCTTAAACATAGCATTAACTCTGAAGTTATGATTGCTGGTTCCTGTCATATTTTTTTAAATATATGTACAAAAAATAGTACTTTGTATCCTTCTTTAATTTCCAACTACGTCGCCATTGTTTTACAACGCCCTTCTTCACAGTTTGTGTTGTAACAGTAATGCTCTACATCATACTGTTCTGAGGCTGAATTTAATGTGATAAATAAACTGATGACAGCTCTAGTTATTAGTATCGCATCACACTCACCAAACTTTAGTGGCCTTTGTATAGGCTGTGACCTACCAGATGCATATTCTTCCACATTCTACAGAGTTGGAAAATCTCTGGGCTTCCTGGATTCTTATTTATGCATCTCCTAAATATACATGTATTATAAATACTGTATTTCGTTGGTGGAGAAGTTGGTAGGGATTGTTTGTTTTCACTATAGGATATTGTGCAGCCATAACAGTGACATGTGTATAGAACAAGCTGCTTTATTGCTGGGCCGCCAGATTGTTAGCCGACTTATATCTGAGTGTCATCTGAGTTACATCTGAGGCTCGAGTGTCAGCCTCGTGCCCTAGCCTGTCAAGAACGTCGTCCACTTCCTCTACATATGTTTCCCTCAGTAAAGGGCATACGTGTGCTCTCACATTTGTTAATTTGACAAACATGTCTCAACCACAGAAAGGCATGAAACAGAGCTCCTGATTAGCTACGATGGACGCTGATCACACATTGTGTGCTGCTATTTCTTTTTAAGTGTGCTTGTTAGGCTCATTCAAGCTTTATACTGAGCATTAAAAGCCAGTGCTACTTCAGACACTTAATTTGCTTTTATTTTTTTTTATTCTCTAGGTATTGTGCCTATCCTGAGAGTGTTATGTACAATGGAACGTCCTCTAGCATTCCGAGAAGGTCTCGTCGAATCCGGAGGCATCATAGAAGGCCTTTATCCCCTGCATCGTCATCTCCACCGAGGACGCAGCTGGGTTCAGACGAAGGCCACTGTGCAGCTCATCCCAGCATGGGCATCGTGCTCGCGGTTCCTCGTGAGGTAGTTGTGCAGTCTTCCCATACTAGGTCAAAAGGTTGCCCTTCTACAACTGCATTAAGGGAAGATAGTTTGACTGAGGTTCAGCCTTCGGCAGCGGGTGCTGGCACAACGGTGGCAGCAAGCACCACTGTGTGCTTCGATGACACACTGCCACTCATTGAAGATGATACAGTTGACTGACGCGTATGTACAGTGCTAGGATGGGCGGTCAGCTGATGCATAAGTGCAGCGCTGGGAGGCTCCCCATCAGTCCCACTTCTGATTTTGAGGAAAACAGCCAGCAGCATAGGTGAAAAGTTGTAAAGGAGAAGAAATCAGAAAAAAAAAAGTAGCAGAAACTCTAATGTAAAAATGTGTAAAAATAGCAGGCAGTATATCACACGACTGTTACTAACTTAAGCTTTGAGAATGTGATTGAGCTACCTATCAGGATTAGTCACTTTCATGTGTATCTGGACATGTTAAGCTTGTTATCGAAGGCCTGTGCTACATTACTTACACATTTGTAGTGCATACTGTTGCTGCAGGGACCATCACTGAGGTTGCGAGTCACATAGCGCTCATCAGTTTGGTATTGTGCATTTCAATCATACCTCATCACTATAGCTCTGTATTGTGCTTTTGAGACTACATTATGTGGTTTAATACTATGCCAGAGGTGTTAAACCATTTGTGCATGTTTTAACTGTTCTGATATTCGGAAGCAAGCTTGCTTCTGTCGCAGTCATACGACTAGAGTTGATGGAAATTTTCTGGGAACTGTCTACATCAGGTTCTGTAATGGTGGTCTTGTCTAGTCTACATGGCAGTAGTCCATAAATGATAGGTTGTCACATGCAGCATTCAAAGCAAACATTTTGGTGACAGTTTGTATTGCATCTGATAAATTCCAACTGCTCAGAATTGTGATAGAAATTCTATAGAATCAAGTGTACAAAGTTGCGTACTATTTTGTCCGCACAAGAAATGTCCTATCAGTCATCCAAGGTGACTTGCTGCTCACAGACTTTCACATTGTTTTAAAATGAGACATCTTATCATGGCATATGTGAGATAATTTTGTCTAATGCTAGCATCTGTGGAGGAATATTGTACCTGGGGTTAGATAAAAATGTATCAGCAGGTGTTCCCACATTAGCGGAAATTTAGCAATCATACAAGCAAGCAAGGATACCTGTAACCCTCCTTCAGTAGCACTCGTACGAGTGTTACCATAACTTAACTGTGACTGTAATGACAGCATTTGCTACTTCCTCGTGGTGGTATGAGATGGTGTATTATTGCTTGGTTTCTAATCGTGCTACTCTAATAGCAAAAACATGGTGTGTCATTCTTTGCAACCTGTAAAGGGGAGCCTTGTGAACAAAATTTGGAACTGAGCTATTTGTGCGGTAGTGTGCAGGTGTCAGCATAAACCATCAAATGACAGAGTGTGTAAAGGAAGAATACTACATTGTACACATCCTGGTCAACATGGTATTGTAATAGGTCCGTCTAGGGAGTAGACTTTTTCTTTTACTGCAAACTGTTTTTATGGGTGCAAAAGGAAGCTAATTCACTCACTGCACATAAATTGTAATTTGTAGGTATGTAACTGAAAAGGCACTCACTTCAACTCACTTCTGGAAGCAAGCAATCAATAATTGCTGTTAGAACACATCATGTTAGGGCTGAAGATCGTAAGGTTGTGAATGGCTTCATAGACTGCCGATTGTAAATGGCTAGTTAAGTAACTATTTGTAATTTTTTTTTATTTCCCATAGATTTGTACACTGCATGTTCACTGAAAGAATTGTTTGGAGCCTGCACAATGTTTCTTGCATGGTGCATTAAAGGTACCAGTAAAAAAGAAAAAAAAAATCAGTTTAGAAAATTGCATTGTTCTGGTTCAAAATTATGTGGAAATGTAATATAGCTGAGCATGGCTTTGATGATCTGTAAAAAGTTAGTACAGTAGGCACCAAGATTTGGATATTGTATCAGATTCTGAATTATATAAGATTTCTGAATTATATCCATGCCAAAGGCACGAGGACAGAACCCCATACAATGTCTATGACACCTTTTGATACCATTAACATTAAGAATGATAGCCATATCTACTCACTTTGTAGTACTTAGTTTCCAACATGAGCCCACAGCTCGTTCTCTGCTTTTGAATAAAGCAAACCTAGCAAAGCCCACTACCTAACAATATGTGAACGAAGAACCAAGTGAATGAATGCACATTGTATACAAGCAGATGCTTCAATATTGATGCTAGCTACTAGTCGACAATGTTGCATCACATAACATGAGCTTGCACCAAACAACAATTATGAACTGAGGCCACTGATTTGGAACTAAAACAACAGCTTTGGCGAATAAGACGTTTGTTGTGTTAATTTCCGGCACATGCAGGATGCCTTCTATGAGGCGTCAGTTTATCAAACAACAGAGGCCACACACCTCTACACGCAGCCTGACTGCAAAGATATATATAAGTAGGATTCTGCGTTTT
>JARGYV010049358.1:0-13767 GCA_029532675.1 Ornithodoros moubata | reverse complement strand
CCACACGAGAATCCCTCGCTCATAAACACAAAACATCGTGATACGTCAGCAGAGAACAATATGTGATTCACAAAACGGAAAAGCGCTATCAGTGTCGCAATTATGCCAGTCTTTTTTCAGCAAACACCGATAATATGTCATGTGCGCCTTACCTGGCTTGATGAAGATCCCTGACTGCGTACGTGAACTGGTTACCTCGCACCACGCTACTCGGTTTATCTTCATCTTCGCAAAGCATCCCGTGTTGACAAGGGATGTTTCGGAGAAAGTCTTGCGTGCCATTGACATTGCAGCTGCTGTCAAAAGCAACCTTGCTCATGCCGGTAAACATAAGCTCGCAGGCCCTCCGTCTGTCAGTCACTGACCGATTTCCGTAGTAGTAGAGGAATGTGTCCCTGTCAACGACGACAAGCGTGCCACGGTGCGTGGTATTTCGGTCGGCCGATGTGATGTTACCATAAATATAGCCGAGGGTGTTCTCATGGTCGTGTCTGTCGGTCTTCTTGAACCCGAACTTGGCGAGGAAAGTGAAAAACTTGCCCGTGCGGAAAGTCCCGTGTAGGTGGAGCCCGTCGGCGACCATAACCGCGAGGGCCAGGGTCAAGACGGTGTACATGTGCATTGTTGGGCTCCGATCACTGCTATCTCGCCATCTCAGGAAGATCGCCGACACTCATGGCACGGCTGCTACTGGCTAGTGCGCTGGCTACTCTGTATATCGGCAAGCAATAAGCGTAGTGCTCAATTCATGCACGGTAAGAATTAGTTCTGCTTGCTCATTGGTTGGCAGTCTGTTCGTATCGCAGCTTTGTTCAGTTCTCCTTGCGCGATATAAATTAAATCGCTATCATTAGTCCTGTAGGACAAGGGGCTGTTACAATGCATGTTGAGAGGAATGAAACATTAAACCAAGGGCGCAGAATTTAAAAATATTTTTGAACATTCAGTACGTTGAATTGATTTGGGCGCAGCGACGCATTCTGCTAGGGTGCAAAAAATAATTGGTTTGTGTTCATACGCACCGGAGCATGCGTCAAAATACGCATTATTCTTTCGCTTTTTTGCGCCGGCTGCTGAGTTTCAGCGCTGACGTTTTGGTTCTCCAGAAAAGTAACCGGGATTAGCCTACATTTTGGACAATGGAGAGCTCCGTCCTCGATTCCTTAGAAGATTTGGGGTATTATGATATTATTTTTACATTTAGAGGCAAAGTTCTTATTGAATCATAACCTGCATGCCGTACTCTACTTCAGACCTTTTAACCTCTGAGCAGGACTGCGGTCCATGTAATATTTGCCTTTTCTTTTCGTTTAGCTGAGGTGTGGTGTCTTTGTTTTCTTTCTCTTTTTTTCGCGAATTAAAGGCAGTTATTATGGATAACCAGCATCTTTTACAAACGTCATCCTCAGGTACGAGGGAGCAATTCTAGATGATGACGAACACTTCGACAGAGAAGTTGCTGACGGAGTGAAATCGGTGGAGTACACCAAGGTGGTGTCCTGGCTTTCCAGAGAGCTGAATGAATTATGCAGCTTGGAAGACAGTGTGAATAGCATATCGGGTAAGTGGGTTTTGTTGAGCGTATGCTCGCGTATGTGCTTCATGCGCAGTCACCGTGTGACTTTTTCTTTTTGTCACTTACAGACTCCAACGACTGGAACACATTCCAACTTGAACTCAGCGCCTTCCTCAAAGAAATGAGTACGTTTTGTGTATATAAACCGGATCGTGTGCTGTTTGACACGACGTCCTATCGTTCATCTCTAGATTGCCCAATACCAGCATTAACAGAAGGGTCCGTGACCCAAAGACTTGTATCCCGAGAGGACAAATTGTTCCTTCTGAGTAAGTTGTTTCTAACACAGTTTTCCTGTGCAACAAACTTGTAAATTTCAAAATCCCTTCAAAATTTGTGCTTTGCAATAGGTTTCTTGTGCTCCGAACTCGAGGCCGCCAGGATGATCAAAGTGTTGAAGCCCCAGAGCAGTGGACTTGAAGTTCATATGGTGAGCTCACTAATAACTAGCTGTATTATATGGTAACTTGGCGTGGCTGTGTGCACATGTTTGTTTATTTTTATTTTCAATAGCAAGAGTCACCCACAGCCAAGAACCTAAAAGCATTGATTTTAACGCTCGGTTTCGGAAAGCCTCCAGACAATATCACCCCAGCTCAGTTGTTCTCCAAAGTGGAAGCAAAGGTACTGTTAGATTACACATTCACAATTGAGTAATCTTTTTTAACCACACTTTAATTTTGTGTTGCCCTCTGTTTTCAGTTACGGGAGATTGTTCCAAAGCTGGGCCCAGAAGTGTTGAAAAGTAAGCCTCTTTTTGAGGGCGGCCTCTCCGAGAAGCAGTGGTTTGCCCTCGGAAAGCTCCACAAAGAGATGCAGGAAGAGTACCGCATTCGCAGGGAAACTCTCATCAAGCGTCTCGACGTCACAATTCAGTCGTTCAAGTGGGCGGAGAGGCTCAAGGCACGAACGCACAAAACAAAGGTTGTGTAATGTCTGCTAACCTGTTCTCTTCACAGGGCTATGAAGACAAAATAGCACAGGCATACATGCCGCGCAGGAAGCTCATGGTTATTGAACCGAATGTGACAGTCGGGGACATCTTAGCTGCTCGTGAAGGTCTATTGCACACGTAGAGGTATCGTTGTGGGCAACTTTTTCTGACACTTAGTGCGCTACTGCAGACTTGGCGATCATTGACAAGACCAGCAGCGCATCTGTCCGCAAGCACACTCAGAGCAAGGTGAACAAGGTGCTGATCGGTTCGGTGCCAGATCGTGGAGGACGTCCCGAAGAGCAGGCCCCTCCTCCACCAGAGATGCCCAGCTGGCAGAAACGCACCGATGGACCGCAGCGTGGTGGAGGAGGTGAGCAATAGTTCCACAGTGAGAAATTGATGTGAATGTAACGCAGTAACTTTTCGATGGTAAAGAGTACAAATTCTGCATTTCCGTTTGGTATTGGCCGCTTTGTCGCTGAAACCCGAAATCATCCCGCAGACGTCTAAGTTGAGTTCACTCTTGGACAGGTCGTGGAGGAGCGGGGAATCAATTTTCAAGTGGTAGGGTTCAAGGAGCTGGCTGGGACAACCGCAAGGACCACGGGGGAGGCAGAGGAGGCCGCGGTGGAGGTTACGGAGCTCGAGGAGACGGTGGAGGCTATGGTGGAAGACAGGACAACTACCAAGGAGGCTATGGAGGAGGAGGAGGTGGTTATGACCAGCAGCAGGGAGGCTACGGATACCAGGACAGTTATGCTGGCGACAGTGGCTACAGGCAGCGGGAAAGTTACCGTGGTAGACGAGGGGGAAGAGGGGAAAGGAGGTGATGGTCGACGGAGGAGTTGTGCTTCCATTTAGATATACCAGGACTAATTTAAGTTGCATAATGAATGCCTGTATGCATGCATGTGTGTGTGTTGTGTGCCTCTGTTGTTTGGCTTTGAGGAAAAATACAAGCCCCCCCACCTCCATATGCAGTGAAGTTTTGAAGGACATTGTTCACTCCGAAATGTTACTCAGTCTTGCAAATGGAACATACACTAAACAAGCAAATACTTTGTATCCCACACAGTGTTCCAACGGGATATTTGTTATATCTGTTGAGAATGCAAAAGGCAGTAAATTGAAATTCATGACTGGCTCTATACGTGGGACTAACTCAGCAGCCACAGATTAAGAAAGTTTCCTTTATTCCTGGAACGTGCGTGACTGAGTCACCGCCTTGGCAAGTTTCTCGTTTTGTTAGAGAGCTTTTCAATGTTTGAAGCCTTGTAGTACCTCTCAAGAGTCGTCAGTACACACTGACAACGACACACAGAACAATTACCGGACACAACAATCCTCACTTATCATTTGACAATTTTATTTACATTCGTTCACGTGCCGCACTCTGCAAATCAATAACTGCCTCTTCATGCCATCATTTACTCTGTTGCAGTAGGAGTAAAACCCCCTAATGTACACACTGTAAATTGCACTGGTCTGCATTTTATAAATGATATTGAGAAGAAAAATACATATAGTGAACAAAAACATATCCTTAATAAAAAGTTCCCCCTTTCTAGGCAGAAGTTGTCATTTCAAACAAGCTGTATCGTGCAGTCTTCCAGATAGAAAACTGTAATCTGTATCTTTCGCCGTGTGACTGAAACCGTATTGACTGCTGGTGCCAGCCCACCCATCATTCACTACTCTGAGCCCCTTCAGACTAGGTGGGCCCAGTTCAGCTGTCTGCTGGTATAGCAAGCAGTTTGTCGAGGACCTTCACTCCCTTTTCTTCGTATTCTGCTCGACTCATCCAAAACTTGGGGTTGTCCTTCATAACTTCGGCCAACACGGAACCCCCGATGAACACCATGTCCTTGCGCCTTGGGGGATCCTCTATACGGATCTTAAATTTCTGTGGGGAGTAAACAAACGTCCGTCTGTAGCGTCCAGTTATTCAATGTCCGTGAAGTTGTAGGTTTGGTACATTCGCAGAGTACTTACAGCCCAACACTTACCATCAAACTTTCGGTGTCTCCCTTAAGTACCCTTTCGAGGTACAGCTGTCTCGTTTCTCTCTCGAGACGACTGGGCAACCCAGGGTACATGGTAGAACCTCCAGAGAGAATGATGTGTCTGTACAGCTTGGCACGGACATCCATGTCCGCACTCTGGATCGTCTGGAACAGCAGCTCGGCAACTCCCAGACCCTCCACATTGATCAGGTGGGGCTGGAACAAAGCCTCGGGCGCCTCGAAGCGCTCGCCGCCAAGCTTGATGACACGACCATCTGGAAGCTGTCGTTACAGGACGTCATATATTGACCAAAACATATATAAGAGCAGCAGTTGTTACCGTGTACGACTCGACAAGATACGTCGTCTCGAGCGCGAGCTTCTGTTCCTGCTCGACATTGTAGCTCACGTAACAGAGCTTCTCCTTTATCATTCGAACCGTCTCGAAGTCTGCAGAGTGGTTGAAGACATAGCCCCTAAGCAGCAGCAACTGCGCAGATATTTAAGAGATATTGCACTGCTACGCCGCTCCAGGAAACGCGTTTTATCCTGGATAGAAGGTGCGCACCTTGATAAGGTACCGAGTAATGTCCCGTCCTGCAATGTCCAGCCTACGGGTTAAATTTGTGAGGGCAAAGCCTTCGTAGACAGGGCAGATGTGTGTAACGCCATCTCCAGAGTCGACTACGACGCCAGTATATAGACCTGCACAAAACAAAGGCATTGGAACTGAAGACAGGTAACTCGAGACCAAATATTCTTCATATTTGATTGAGGTTGCCGACAGACACTGTGGGTCTCTGAACCAAACCAGTGACTATCGACAGCAACATCACTTCTTCAAAAAAGAAAAAATATTTTTCAGCTTCCCTAAGCACACTGCACAATGTTACAAGGTATCACATTGTGGATGCAATACATTTATTAAAACGTGTGTCTGGAAGTTAGGATTCCCAAAAGTGCTTTGTTCGTTCCTAACTTATAGCTTATAATGGTGCTTGAAATAAATGTAAAAAGAAGGATACAAACCTTGAGCATAAAGTGTGAGCACAGCTTGAATGGCGACATACGCAGAGTCAAACTGGTACTTTTCAAACATGACCTCGATCATTTTTTGTCTGTTTTTCACTGGGTTCATGGGAGGCTCTGTGAGGAGGATCTTGCAATCTCTGGGGTTGATGTTCATCTTCTGTTCTCCGAACGTGTAGTCCCAAATATGACACATGTCCTCCCAGTTTCGTACAATTCCATTTTCCATGGGATACTCAACCTCCAGCATAGAACGTAACTTTGAGGCCTCGTCGCCGACCATCAGGTCCTGTGTGACACAAAATGTGTGCCAAAATTAGACACATGCCATGTTTACATGGAGAGTGATGCAGCTGCCGAAATACATGGTGTGACATGATTCACTGGAGTGCAAGGAACATGGTACCATATACAACTTACATTTAACATCGAAAGCAAACATAATGCACACATACGCATGCATAAATAAAGGTATACAAGATGTAAAAGCATTTAAAATTGAATGCGGAGGGAAGAGAGTGAGAAAAACAAAAGACTATTCTGGTGTATTACATGTACGGGAAAGAAGGAACTTACGTAGGTGTCGGTCGCTGAACAATCCTTGCAGCATTACAATATAAAAGAAGCAACAGTGAGCGAAGTAGTTTGCGTTAATAGCATCTAAGCTGCGCAGCATGCACTACTGAATCCTATGCATCTTTCCTTTAAGGCCGGCGAAATATTTCCGCTAATCTTGCAGCCACTCCTACACAATGATGAGTTGTGTGCCTGAACTTTGACCGGTAGTACAGTGACTCCATACAACCAAATAAATAACGTTATGATGATTTTTCTTTACGGTTCTTTAGACAGCAGTCGGAAGTGAAATGCAAGCTATTCCGCTATGCAGTTACATCACTTCAGTAGTACTTCACAGATAAGACGATGACTTCGGAACTGACTCACTGTAAACACCTCATAAAACGCTTACTTTGACTTCGATGTCGCCTATTTTATGTGCCGCGCGAAGAATAGGCCTTCCGACGAGTGATGGGAATGTAAAAGCTGGAAAATTGGAACCTGCATACCCGCATTTGACGAACTGAAAAATGTAAACACTTGATGAGTCTCGAATCGGCAGGTAAACCGGTAGCTGTCAAACAGGAAACATATCCAACCATCTGCGGATCATCATTGTGCAAAATTGATCTTTACTCACCCCTGTTCCATTATCACATATAATCACTTTCCTTCCTTCACTATCCATAGCGATTAAATAGGATTTTTCGGAAACATAAATCGGACACAGAACAGGGTACAGCAACTACGGAAGGGCGTATACTAATAGAGTAGTTCTAAAAGCCGACACCACGACACCATGGCAGCACCATCCAAGCGATGACAAAGCTGATAGGGCTTATTCATTCACGCGTTACGACTTGGAAGCTATAATTGCAACATTATTTATTTGGATGAATTGGCAATATCTATTTTTTATTGTTGGAGGTACAGCGTTGTAAGTGAACGTGTAATAAAAGGGTAATTTTAAAAAGTAAGAGAAGAAAGGACGCCACGACACTGAGTGGATCTACTTCGACTGCTTTCTTACTCCGTGCATCAAAGAGAGATTTGCCGATCTCTGTGATCGCCTCATCATCCTCACGAGGGCAAGGGCGATGGCGTCTTTACGGATAAAGATCACTTTGGGCAACACAATATTTCAAAACAAAATCTGCGGGCAATTTCCTGTCACCTCTTTGGCTAAGTGCTATCAGCACCGCAGAGGAGACGACAAAGGGGGAAAACTAGTTTCTTTAAATATTAAGAAAATATGTCGATGTTTTGACGACGTTATGGACATGAGTACTCGTTCATTCTGGAGAAAATTTGACAAGAGTTGACAAGCTGTGAGCATGAGCACATAAAGAAGGGTCTAAAGTACACCAAGGGACTGAACTGTGTCGCAAAGGCCGGAGGGAAGGTCATAAGTCCCTGAGGTCTTTACTGCGCTGTCTACCCACTCCAGTTGGGTACGGATTCGCTACAGGGGTCTTATCAAAAGGAATAACAGTAGATGTTGCAAGCTTTAAAAGAAGTGAGTTTAGCGAAGCCTTTAGGCCAATAATTATGGAAAAGAAAAATAATATTTAAGAAAGATTGTGGGACGAGGACTTGTTTACGATGAGACAAACCCAGAGACATGAGACATTGAGTAGTAGGATCTGTCATCACTCTCTCCCACTCCTTAGCGTAACCTCAGCAGCGGCAGTTTGCTTCATTTTACTACAACACTTCTCGGTTCTTTCCTTTTTACAAAAGTAGTACATTACCTCAATTTATTAGAGAAAGCAAGTACGAAATAAACAAGAGTATTTATCACTGGTGTGTTTCTCGTCCACTTTTGATGCAGTCACAGAACGAGAACGAGCAACAGTTCACCGTTCAAACTGAACACATCAGGGTGAATGAGGTCAGATTTCTTGTTCTCAAGTTGCCATCACGTGCAAGCGATTTGTGCTGTAGCTGTTTGTTCCCACGAAGACTGCAGTTTCTGTGTCTTCACCTGGGTGTTCTTAAACGACCCTTCCAACACTGCTGTAGCTGGTTTTTCTGTTGACGCCGCAGCAGCGCTTCTTTGCGTTTCTTCTCAATTTCTTCGGGTGTACACTTCCTGCTCCTGCTGGTCTGTGCTGGAAAATGGAGTGAGTATGCAATGAACATAAGACATACGCAGGAAACCACGCAATAAGTCTTCAGCACTGAAACAAAGAGGCATGAAGCGATCTGAATAAAATCAACCCCTCTCTATAACCACAGACCGACCAAAGAAAGAGAGATAAATTAAATTGACAAGTTTTGTCACATCTTTATTTTTTATTCACTGCTACAGTAAGCTTTTTCCTCATTTTTTACAGACATTCTTTGCCTCACGTTATTGCAGTGTCCTGCCCAGTAGACTGTTTCTCAGCTGTCAGTAGGCGCTCACATAAAGGCCAAATAAAATCAAAATATATATATATATATTTTTTTTTTTTTTTATGGTGCAGCATGAGCACCCACTAAAGCAAAAATAGAGAGAAATTTAGTAGTTTTAACATTTATCAGAACCCAACTTACATTCCACCTGCTCCAGCCAAGACATAACATCAGGAGTCGTGAAATCACAATCGTCGTCTTCCCAACCAGCTCCACCAGGTTTTTCTACATTCTTTAAACGAGGAGAAGCAGCCGTTGTTGCGTTGCAAGCTATAGTTTCGGCCCTCGACTTTTGTTCAGAGTTCACTTTCTTCCCAGATGGCTTGGCCTGTGGACTTGCAACTCTAGCTCCGAGACTGGAATTTCTTCCAGCGTGTCCAGAAAAACGGGGCGAACTTCGTGTGCCCTTTGTTGTGGTCACCTGGCCAGAGACGCTGCAGTTTTGCCGTGGCAACGTAGCTACTACGTTACCTTCGCTGTCACTGTTTTTCTTTGGTTCCTGCTGTTGCAGGGCTTGTTCGTATGTACTACAAACCCAGTCAAGAAGTTCGTCGTCATCATCACTGAGATCTGTGAAAGACTGGTGGATATTCTTGACGGCAGTTGAACGATGTTGCCTACTTGGTGTTTTCTGCAGGAAATGAAGGCAGGTAACTATCAAACTGAAACTGTTTCACAAGTGCTTCAAAGATTTTTAAAAACAAAATTAGGATTTACATTTTTTTCTGTTGCTTTCAAGACAGGCGATGCAAACACTTGACAAGCTGGATGGGGTTTGGGTGACATGCCTCGAAGCCTTGGTGATTTGCGCAGCATAGGAGATTTCACTTTGGTTTCAGATGGAAACTGAGATACACACATCAGAGCTATGCTTTTGTCTTCAATACTTTCCTTCTTTTTTGGCGGCCTGAAAGGCAACAATCTGATGAATCTCCTGTGCCAAAAGAATATGTTGTACACAGTCTTGGTGACTAAAAGGGCCTCAAAGAAACCCCCCCTTTGCACTTTAATACATTTGTACTAATAGTTTTGAAAAGGCGAGAACAGTCCCGCCAGAACTGTGTGTAATACGAATGTGCACATACAGTAAAATCTCAATGATACGAATCGCCCAGAGTCGCAAAACATATTTGTATACTTCAAAATTCGTATCTTCAGGAATGAATCAAACAATGGCACCAAAATTAAGAAAATGCTCACTACCACTCTCAGAGCTCTCAGGTATTGCCATCTTCTCTGCAATTTCACTGATAGACCTCAAGCCGCAAGTCGCGAGGTCGTCGTCTGCTGTGTTGTAATCGTGTGTCGACCGTTCAATGCCGCACAACTCCCAGTTATTGATGATCAGGCACTCGTCTGATTTCTGCTGTGCAGCTGCTGTCTCACAGAAAAATCCCCACTTTCGAAAACAATGTTCAATCATGGTGGTCGTAACACGATCCACAACACGGCAATAAAGTTGAGTGCGTCAAGAAGGCTTATCTGGGGTTCTCTATCGTGACGATCCAGTTTTCCCAAGGAGACACAGCACAAACAGTTCTTTGAAATGGTGCTTGACATTTCGGCTGATCCCAAGGTCCAGGGGTTGCAGGCGACTTGATGTAATTGCTGGTAAAGAAAACAGCTTCACATTCTTCAGCTCTACCTGCTTTGGAGCTGACAGCAACACAGGAAGCCCCAGCCTGTACATTTGTATCATCTACATGGCCTAAATATGATTTTGTACAACCCCGAAATGCAATACATTTAAAGTACAGCGTGTCAGTCAGAGATTCTAAAAAATTCTTATCGTCCCAAAATTAGTGTCAGGCTTGATCGTATCATTGAGATTTTACTGTATAACTGTGCAGGTTAAATGTGCTTTTATGGCAACGATGCACAGTGCACACCAACAATGTTTACTTACTTTTGCATACAGTGACAAGAATTCAGTTAATTCAATGAAATTCCTGTAAGAAATTTTCAAAGTAAGCTGAGAAAACAAGATGCACGCAAAAAAAAAAAAAAGGACATCCATGCGCATCCAATTGATGATGAGGGAGAAAATAACTGTTCTCCTCATGACCAGGTAAAACCACTTCCACACACAAAAAGATTAGTGAAATCACTGCATTCAGCCTTAGTGGCACATGTGGCAATGATCCACAGATATGACCTAGAGCAATCAATCAGAAGATATGCTCGACAATATGTCACTTACCGTAATGGCGATACCATCATTTCGGCTTCCTGAGATGCAGCAACTAGAATACTTTCATCTCCTTCTCCCCAGCTTACTTCATCTGTCTCTTCTGAAACATCCATCAGAAGCTCTTTGCAGCAACGTTTGGTCATGATCGCTGCACTGAATGTATCCTCTGTCTTGTTTTCTTCACTCCTGTTTTTGGAATTGAAGAATAGTTTACACCAGCTGCTCTAGCACCATTAGTACGAAAACATTTGAAGAAGCAAACAACAGCTTACCTTCTGGCAAGGTCAGATTCACCTGTAACATTGATAATGTCACAACCTGCACATGTTAAAGGTCGGACCATAACTCGAAAGTTCAGCTGTCCTACCATTTTTGTTGTCCTGAATGAGCTGCAGCAAACCTTGCATCCGCTCAAACAAAACTTTTGGGTTGGGAGCACCATTATTTCGTTTTCTTCGGGTTTCAACCCTACGAACGGGAAAATCTTAATTAACAAACGTGATCAGACAACACATCAAGAAGTGTGCATACTAATTAAATACCCTGTTACTTTCGCTGACGAAGTGGAAGCAATGCTGTCATTTTTAAATATATCCCAGGCTCCACTATTTGGTTCGCTTTCAGCTGGCTGTTAGAAAGAGAAACATTGAGCTTCTTCACCACTACAGGTAAATTTAAGCCGTACCCCGTGTCTGAAGAGCTTCATTACGCCGGCCAAGTCGGACTGATTTCGTTTCTTCACTGAAACACAAGGTAGATTTTATAGCACTTCTACCCTCGACAAATCCTACATAAATATTTGGGTTTCGGCTCAACTTGCGACCTACAATTACCATGCATGACTTTGTTTCTGGGAGAGCTGTAGTCCCACCCGATGTCCGAGACTGGAACATCTTGAGAGCACAGCCACAGGTCGGGGTCTCGTGAACTATAATCGACTTCGCATTCTCGAGCATTTTCCTCAAGGACTTCTTCTATATCATAACGAGAGAAACATATTGATGGAGCACTTTCCACGGATCCGACGTTATTGCTTTTGAGCTTACCGCCAGAAGTTATTTTCGTTTCTGGGATATTGGACTGCGCCAACCTCTTTTTACCAGCGCGGCACTTCGGTGTAACAGAATTTTTACGAACAGCATCCTTTGGTGGTGACGACCTGGGTTTCTTCATCTTGAAACACTCTGTTATTTGCTTATTTACTGACATTTTCTCTCGACGTTAATACCATTCCAAACACAAATGTAAACAACATGGCTACTGTACGACGATGTTTTTTAGCTCAGACCATGGGAGTTGCGCTTCCAAAATGAGCTTCTACTTGGAAAGCATTCCTTTCAGTTTCTTTTTATATTTTCCGTACAACTGATTAATTTGCCTCTAAAAAATAGAATGTTTTCGAGTCCAAATGTTTTCACGCTTTCGACATTATCATTGTTATTCTCGTTCTCAACATATCTTCAGCAGTTAGACGTCCGTTTGTTTGTTTTGGTGGTGGCTGCTCATGGGTCAGCTACGCCAGGAACAAAAATTTAACTGCACATTTGCTACTACGTGTAGGGAGTCCGTCGAATCACATATATCTTGTCTTATGTGGCAGCCTTTTTCCTGCTTTTGTCGTATGGACAATGAGCATCGCATTAAAGTAAAGATATTGTAGCGTCGGAGCTGCCCGATGAAATGGAAAAAACCGCTTGCCAAAAAGCAGGTACGTGGACTCCTGTTTCGTCAGGATACTCTACGTTGTGGCAAACATATATAGCCTTAAAAGCTTTTATGCCTCATTCGTTACGAGCTGAACCTGAATAGTATTCTTTAAAGTCTTTGACATGTAACTTTGACACGAGCCTATCATACTACGATACAAGTGTCAATCGTGAGTTTTCGTCGTTGGACTTATTTGGCATTATTTTTTATATATTTGGAATTATTAATATCGTTGGTTATTGGGCCGCTGAAGTGATGAACATTTTATATGACATTTTCATATTCCCTTCTAGGTTGAAATTACCGCAACCACCTTAGGCCAAATGGAGATTTGTCGTGATATCAAAAGCACAGCTCGTTCCGATTCACAAACACCAGAATGTACAGCCGACGACAGTAGCTTGAGGTACGAGATTTTTGCTCATACAGTTACTGTTAAACGCGTTGCGCACTTGTTTTTATTATACGTTGTTTCGCATCGCAGCGCATCATCTACAGAAAGCTCGTCCAAAAAACGAAGCCCACCGGCTAAGCCGCCCAGACGTCGGCATTCAGTCTCATCATTGAAAGGTGTGAACACATCTGGTGCTGACTAAGACGATGTTAACATCTAAATCTTTATTACGGATCAGAATCAACGGGGAACCTTCGTAGCCTACCAGTACTGCAAAGGAACATGTCCCACTTCATAATTGGTGGTGGTGACAGTCAAACAGCAGATGACAACTCTACCTCAAGAACGGACCCAAACCACTGGATATTAGATCCCCCTCCCAACTTTGGTGGGACGTCTGCACTCATGTCTCTCAACTTTGGTCAGACATGTGGAGAAATTGGCACCAGCACTCCTAGTGACGACAGGGGTGACTTTCATTCTCTACCCCTGTCTGCTTCCAATATTCGCAACCCAAGCATGCAGGTAGGGGTGCTGTAATACAATGCGTTTCGGTCAAGTGGTTAATTTGTGATGCCGACATAAAATCTGTTATGGTCTGGCTCTATTTCAGTAATAAATCTTTGGATGAACCCATTTTCAGACCCTTCACAACTCCCCAAGCTACCCTTACCGAGCATTTGGTCAGTCGGTCCCGCCAGCATCGCTTCGAGGAGGGCCATTCAACAACATTCCATCCCCCGATGCCGACCGCGACGTTCCTGACGTAGTGTCTCGCTCTAGGGTTACCCTTGGAACTGCCCACACACCCAGGAGACATTACTTTGGTCAGCGACAAATGTTTGTCCCAAGCCACCTGACCATTCCCAGTCATCCGCGGAGGACGCACAGCGATCCTGTCATTCATTTGGATGAAATGGCGGAAGAGAATGTGCCCGAGGCTGTCGTCGCTGACTGGGGTCCAGGAGGAAGAAG
>JARGYV010049179.1:0-14257 GCA_029532675.1 Ornithodoros moubata | reverse complement strand
GTAAGTAGCTAAAGTGAACTGGTCAAGGCCAACTGATATGTACAAATATGTACCTCGCTATAAACAAGAAATGTGGCGACACTTCTGTGCAGCCCGTGAGATAAGCTGGAACGTAGCTTACGCTAGAATTTAATTTTACCAAAGCAGACTACAACGTCTTCCAGTAGACTGTTCTAATCATTAATACCTGTAATCATTAATACCTCGCAACAGAAAAGTAATGTTTAAAGCGTCAACTCCAATTTCCACCGCTTCATTGTTCTTGTTCCTAAACTGTGTTGATGTGTGCTAATCTTTGCTTCTTTTTTTTTTTTTTTTTTGCCTGTATTTCCTACTACTACCGTGTAACGCCCTTATATATACCGCGCCTTTAGGTGTAATTAAATTGATTGATTTATTGAACTTTCGCGAATCGTGATATGATATACCCTCGTGAATATTTTGTGCGTGATGACCATACGCCAGTTCATAGCACAGTTCACCAGTGTTTCACCAGACGCAGCTCGACCTTGAAGTGCTGACTCTTCCTAGAAGCGAGTGACGCCACATGGGAGTGACATCTGGGAACGCAGAGTCCCTTCTTTTGATTGCCGTTAATAGGATTTTATGAATGCACGGGAAGGCAATAAACACACCCAAAGGTGCGTGGGATAGGAAAGAGAGGGACGACGCATCGCTCGAACGCTGGTCACAGCTGAATAGCGAATGGGGTGAAAGTCGTTGAAGCCAGTAAAGACAGGTTCAGCGTTGATCAAAGAGGAGATATTCTACGGGGTGACGGCTAAAATTGGTGGTGCAGAGCACATTCATCTCTGTTCCGCCTTACTTGAGACGTCATCCTGCCGGCATACAGCGATAATCTGTTGTTATGCAACGCAGCTAGGAGAGGGCGGAAAAGCAATGACCAAGAAGCCGGTATGAAATGTTCTCGGAAAAGGGTACCTGCTCGCAGAGGAAGTGACGTTCAATCCCGCTTAAATCTTATTCCGTCGTTATAACGATGTTGGGAAGCAGGTGTTGTGATGATGTGCCCTCCTAAGAGCAGGAAACTGGAAAATCCACTGGCAAATGTGTGGCGTGCGCCAAACGTAATTGAGAATGATATCGTCAAAAGAAGTGGGTGTACTTTTATGGCGCTTTAGTGGTTCTGCTAAATGTCACAAAAATGTCACAAAAAACTTTTTTTTTACTGCTCAATTCAGTCAAGAATATCTCACCATGTATAAATGGTATTGGATGTTATTGTGAACAGTAACTGTGGTGGTGTTCTGATTAGATGGTGTAAATTATACCGAGCAGTCATCAATAGCACTTTTGTGGCCTGTTTGTGACACAAGTGTCACAAAAAGTGTCACCAGTGAGCAAACGGAACGCTGCCACTATGAATGGTAATTGCTGCACGACGTGCCATGCGATCAGGTTCTTCTATTTTTAAATCTCACGCATATTCCTTTGCTAAACCTGAAAGTAAAAAAACAAAATTTCTTTACATGACACGCTCGGAACCAATCGCCGTTCACGACGAACGGCGTCAATGTCAACGTTACGTCTACTGACAAAAAGTGTGAGATTTGCGCATTATGTATGATAATGTAATAATCGCGCATAATGTTTGGCGAACGAATAGAGTTTGTTACATAGTTCAAGAAAAAAGTGAACTGCCATGACTAAGTATTCCTCACGCACAAGTCTTGCTGCCCCAGAATATCCGTTGACGCCGAGGGCTTAGTCCGTTAATGTGAACGTTGAGGGAGCCTTTCGTAACAGAACATCAACCAACGTACAGTAAAAGTAGAAAAAAAGAAAAAGAAGGACGTAATCTTGACGCCCGACTTAATTAGAAAACTCCGACCGTGCGTCCAGCCCACGCTGATGAAGAGCGCGTCAGCCGGGTTATTTATTTGTTCTGCAACCCTTTCGCTGGCGTCTATCGCTTTTTAGGCCCCACATTTTCTACGCTTATAGATCCGCCATATTCACCCTATCTTTCGAGTTGGCATGGACGCGTCAGCCCCTCGCCATTTTCTCCCCCCGTCGTTGTTCAGCCGTTTCTGGCGTGTTTCGCTGGAAAACAGCAAACAACCCCGTGCTGCAGCAGCAGCAGCGGGGAGGTGGCGCGTGCGTCGTTCTACGGCTAGATCTATGCGAAAGGGGTGGATGAAGTTTTTAGTTTTCCACAATCGCGGTGATGAGAGTATACAGCGACAGAGGGAAAGTTGAAGGGCTTCGATAGCTTGGGTGATTTTTTTTCTTCCTTTCCCTCTTTTATGCAGCTTAGTTGCGATTACGTCATGTTGCTATGGACGAAGATTGGACTTTGTAGGGAACCTGCAGGCAAGCATGACACGTTGCCACAAGCGGTGGAGTGCAGTATATAGTGCGCGTGGGAAAATAAACAGAAGTGTTTGTTGTGGTTTGAGGCTCAGGGAAGCCTTGCGCTGTTGTTGTGCCGATAGCGAGTAAAAACGCGTTGAATTGTCTGGGGCCGTGCGTGCGTTTCAGAAATGACAGATCGTGAGGTGCTGCTACTCTGAATATTCATTTATTATGTACGGGGTATTTCACAAAGGAAATATGAATGTGTGCGCCTGCTAAAGGAAGCAACTCTTTGTCTAAGCACATAGCAAGCAGCGCGTTATTATGCGGGTATGGCACAACAATCTCACTGAGCCCTACTGTCTGTACGAATCGCCGCTATAAGTTTATAGTAGCTACTCGGGAAGTTCTGCTACGCCATCGCAGGCATAGGGGCTCTCCAGGACCAGACCCCAAGAGGACGGTTTGGTTTGATGCTAAAAAAAAAAATCAAAGAGTGTGCTCCCTTCTCCGGGGAACCTTTAACTCTTGTGTGCTGCACAGTACACAGCACATAGCACAGTTTTAAGCGAGCGTGAGAGTTTTGTTAGAGTTTTGTCATTGTCCGGTCTAGTTTCCCTTCATGTTCACACCAAGAGGATTTTTTCTAACATCCCTTACTGTTTTATAAGGCGTGAATGAAACTGTGGTAGCTGCTTTGCAGCATATAACGAAATCGTCTGTACAGATGCCATCGGTGTTGTACGTGGTCTGTCTGAATTTGCTCTCCCTATGTTGTCCCACGGGCATTTGGACAGGGCTCTCATTGTCGAGAAAAGATACGAATGCCGATGTCTCCTATGGTTATCACCCGAACGTCCAGAGGACATCGCACGACATATACGGTTGTTTTGTTGCGCTGCGGTTTACAATGTGGTGAATAACCTGCACTTTCTGCTCATCTTTGCTAAGCCCTTTCTGACCACAGTCGTCTAATAAGTTTAGAGTTATCAGCAATGTGTATCTGGTTCATGAAACGCAATTAAGGTACAAGTTATCTTAAAGGCCAATGCTGCCAACCATACCACAACTGCTCATTTTGATTCAAAGTTCGCTAGAAATGGAAAGAATTCTTCAGTCGTAAATAAAGCACGGTTTGAAATGATGAACACGCACGACAGCTATGCAGCGTAAATTTCACAACGCTCTTATAAGTAGCCGTAATTGAGATGTGATACTTCATATGAGCTCCGCTCAATACAAGCATGTTTTGATCCCGAAACTCTTGGGGAATAGGGGCGAGGGGGGGGGATTGAATAAGAACGCGTTCCCTTGCGGTTAGAACACAGCGCTAAGATACAGTTGACGCCGCCCCTATTTGAAAGATATCACTGCTGCCACAAAACACACTCAGCTGTTCTCGGTGCGTGCCCACAACACCCGTGTCCTTGCGTACTTGCCCAGTCCCAGAGAACTTCCTCTGTGCGTTGAGAGCTCGGTTGTAGCACGCTTGGAAGCTGACCTTCTGTGTGTGCTGGTTCGTCCTGGAGCGGCTACGGAATATCAAGAGTTATTCGGTGTCCTCGCGCAAACCAATGCGACAGTTAATCGTGGCGGCAGCTGTTATGTTGAACAGAAAAGCCCTACCCCGTGCGGCATTCGGTCGGAGTCGATGAATTTGATGAGTCGATGCTCGGAGCATTATTCACGTCGAGCGAACACAGTGCGCCGAGCTGGAGTCAATCCTCAACGTCTGTGAAATAATTCTACCCACCCAAGGGTGCTTTAACATGCACCGAAATCTTGGCACACGGTGCACCGTGTTCTAAATACCCTGCGGGAGATGACGTGCCGGGAACCGAGCCAACGAGGCTAGCGGAAAGGATTCTGCGTGTCACCATTCAGCCATAGGACCCAGCTTTTTGTTTGCCACTGTTGTTGTCGGCCATTGTTGGCCAAGCTCTTGGGACTGTGGTCACAGTAAATATACCGTTGGCCGGTGCATTTCTGCAATCGCTCGGTTCAGCTCTCGTCACTAACGTGCATCGACATCTGGCACTCGCGAATATTCCCTGCTAATTCTCCTGGGCTTAATCGTTCTCAAGCCAGTATAAGCCAGTAAAAAGCAGTAAAACTGCGAAGAATCATGGGCAGAATCCGTGGTTCAAGTTGCAGGAGAGTGACCTGCGAGGGATATTTCAGGGGTTTTAAACCCTGAACGATTAATTTTTAAAATCGGCGCATCTGTACACGCTGCATGAACCGTGCCGTCGTCCGCCTTAAGCGAGATATGCCTGGGTGTGAATAGACGAATTGCGCAGCGTCCAAAGAAGACAGATCGACAATTCGAAACCGTGCACCGAAACCTCCCCGTTCTTCTTTATGCGATCATCCTCATAAAGACAGAGAAAACAAAATTTGAAGATATTTGAACATGCCTTATGCACCAACGAACGCTTGAAGCCCATTTAGCGCTTGCATTTTCCCTCTTTCACTCTCTACTTCCCTTCCCCGTATCGATGCAGTAGGCGACTAAAAGGGTTGATGTTGCGCTAAATCAGCGGCAGGAGAAAAAAAAAGAAGAATGGCGGCTGGTCTACCCTCTCGCCAATAATGCCGGGAGGAGTTGTCATGGTAACCAGTGAAGGCAGACGGCATTTTCGACATCCTTTCCTCTCCCGAAGATTCGCGAACGTGACACAACATGGCGGCCACGCACACAGACCACGAAATATCGCGTCGCACTTTTTCGTGTGTGCTTGAATTTGGTTTTGTATCGGCGAAGCAATAGAGAGGACTCAGTTCTAAAACAGTTGATTAAGTCGATTGAGTGAAACAGATTTTTTATGGGACGTGCTCTTTAAAGCGAACAGGGGAAACTAGTCACAAACTTTGAGGGTTCCGCTGGTTGGAAGGCCTACGAAGCAAGGTGGAAATGTGATTTGGGAGGTTAAGATAGGGAACTGTCCGATTGAACGCAAGTTGCTGTACAAATTCGAGTTCTCATGATTTCGCATGTTCATATTGTAGCTATCCTTTTCCATACAGCACGGTAGTTCCTGAGAACAAAAGAAAAAGCTTGTTACGTTACGTTGCCCCTAAACTAGTAATCTGATAAAATAAACAAGAAAATGTAGCTATCTACACTGCCAAGGCACCGCAGCAGATGCAAGTACTGGACATGTTAGTGCATTCCTTACTTTTTCACTGCCATCAAGGACCGGAGGAACATGCTCAGCTAGTTCGTTCACAACTCTATTACATCCCTTTAATGTACTATTTATGATGCTCTTGGGCGCTGATACACATTGTTAATTATACGTCATTTCTGTCATTCGTCGTCTCATGCCTGTTTCTGCGGCCCCCTGTAACTTGATTTTAAACGATTTCCGTTAAACTCATCCGCCTTGACCGCGAGTAGATCAAAGGAAGAGGAAAGTGGCCATAAAGTGCTGCCATCTCATAGCGGCGGAGAGAACAAGTGGGCTTGCCCAAGTGAGTTGACGTGCGAGGTAGGAGGCCTTGCCGGCGTGAAACTGGGGATGCCAAGTTTACGAGCGAATATTATAGGAGAGCGCGGAACAAAGAGGGATCATTTGGCTCTTTACACGTTACGAGAATAATCAATAATCGTAGTTTTTTACTGCTGCACGGTTAAAATGAAAACTCTGTCCAGCATGGCTGGAGTCCTTCCCAACTGCTTTTACTTGCTTATGTCTTACGTGCATGTCGAAATATCACGGGTACCTATTTGGTGCAATGTTGCATCGCCTAACATTTCGCCTTCCGCATTGGGAGCGATGGATCAATCTAAATCGTCATTGTAATGTGATGTTTTGTTGTTGGGGCTACGACAGCGTTCAGTTTATTCGGTGGCGAATATTACAGCCCAAAAGCATAGTAAAAGGATAGAGCAGGACGACTCGATATGTCGGTACCTGTCTTCAATATCGCTCAATAATAATATTATTAATTTATGGTTGTTTTACATCGCGAGACAACGGTGATCATGAGCGGTGCCACACTGAGCGATCTGTGGATTAAGTCTGCCCCCCTGGGGGTTCTTTAATATGCTCCGGAATCTCGATATACACACTGTATTCTACATCCTCCGCGGAAAATGGCGGTCCTGAGCAATTCGTACGCTGCCACTGAATTGCTGGCGTCCTCGGCCTGAATCGAACCCGCTACCTTGTTGTCGGAAGGCGAATACGCTACCAACCGAGCCACCGAGACATTTTTCACAACTTTTATTCGCATAAAATACAGTTATTTAAGCCATATACAGTCTAACTAGCTACGTCTTAGTATATAGCAGGTTTTCCGACACAGGTCGATATCGACAAAACATCGATGAATTAACGTCGTTTTGAATCAATATTCAATTTCTGCACGTCTAGTGCGTGCCTTGGATGAATGTGTGACATATGAGTCGCAGGAATTTTTTGTTGACAAATATCGGTTAGGGTACTTAGGAATTCTGCCTATGTACCCTCTTACCGGTTGCCCCTAACATGTGGATCTGGGCATGGACTTTCAGGTAGAGCAGGAAACAAACATGAACGACACCAAAACGCGAGCAAGAAGAGATGTGGCTCACACACATGCAGTCGAAGACACCAAATTAAATACTCGTCATCGTCATTAGAGTACCTGTTATCGTTGGATGGTCGCGATCAACATTTTTGTGTTTAAATGCATGTGAAAAAAAATGATCATTTATTTAACCTTCAGAATGTTATGAACAGAAACATCGATTACGTTAAAAGCGTAAAGGCTTGTAGCCATACATATGTTGCATAATAAGTGTGCAACAATAGGAAATGAACGACGGTCCTATGCGATGTATCGACGAGAAAATCTTCTTCTACCTTCACCTCTCTGGCCAGATTATTGAGATTATTATAAAACAGCTTCCGTAGACATACTTTCAAATGTCGTTTCGAGTGCACTGCAGAAGTTTCCATAGGTAAAATATGAAATATTGAAGAAACGTATCGGCGGCAAGATGTAAATCTTGGTCCACAAATTGGTCCACAGTATGTTAAAAGGACGGTGTACCCAAATAAAACTTATAAAAAAAAATCTCAAGCGGGAGGGCTGAGTAAGGATTAAATTATCTAGTCCCATTTGACCGATAAGCTGTACTTTTAAAACAGCTTTTCAGAACTCAGTTAATTTTATACTTGTTGCGGTACAGTGTCGAAATAATGTACTACCATAACGTACGGTAGCCTGAACGTTCTAACATGTTCCTGTCACTGTGCAGCGGGTATAGCATGGTGCACAGCGTATAACGTACACGTGACGTTTTATACAGTTTGGAAACAAATGGCTATTCGAAGGTATGTCACGGTAAAGATAATGCTTGGGTATTCTGAAGCACAGAATAGGCACAGTTTTCACCATTTATACACGTGGGGAAATGCACAAACAATAACCTAGGAACGCGTTTCAAAGGAATTCGGGATATTAACTGAGATTTTGACAGATTAATCGCCATCGCGTTTTCTAAGAAGCAGTATACGTGCACAATAGGCGTCGACCTACAAAAGATCGACAGTGTTGACATGATTAAGAAACACAGAGGCAACAATAATGTCATTCGCTTATTACGAAAGTTGATAGTGCGACACAGCAGAACAGATATCGCTTACGTACAGCTTATAGTAATAGGGCTAAAGCAGGTTCTGAGGCACCCCAAAACGAAATACTGTCTTCGCCGGTTTTCTCACCACAAACAGAGACGTACTGAGCACATTCACGCAGAAATCCGGCAGCCCAGCTTAAAAATTGGGCAACGGAAACCATATTGCCACGCGCCAGAATGTAAAGCACCGCTGCAGCTTCTGATATCTGGAACAGACAAGATAACACGCGCTGACATCGTCGTCCTCGAGATCCACCTACAGATAGACGGAAGCGGAATCTTCCAGTCATTCTATCTTTCGGGAGCCTCCCTACTGCTGTATCAAGGACAGTGTTGGGCTCAAGCTTGGCATTATATAGCGTTAGCTAATCAGTGCAGCTAATAAACCATCTTGCGAAGTCCGCAACCCGTGTTCGCTACTTCATCCGTGACAAGATGTATACAGCTTTTGGAGCAAGGAAAATGTATCGAAGTGCTTTCCTAAATCAAGAAATAGGCAAGTAACAAGTTTGTTGCTACTAAAGGAGTTCTGAAAGTCCTCAAGGGCTACCTGCATTCCAATTCCTGTGGTGTAAGCACATTGTGAACGTAAAATACTAATATTTGCCACGGAACCTGACATACTGACCGTACTTTTCCATAACGACAACTGTATAGGGTAGGTAACAAAGAACTCGGCTGATAATTTCCGACGTCAACTTTTGGCTAGACATTATGAACTGGCCAAGCCATGGCCATCTCAAAAGGAATGTATGAAACAGTTAAGATCCTCAAAAAAGTAATATTCAATTTCTGGCGTGAAGAGAACTATGAACAGTAGTTTTACTACCTGTAAATTTTAAATTACTTTATGAGCAATTGTGCAGTGATTCCAATACATATTTTCATTGCTGTTTTGCAATAAGAATGCAGTCCAATATAATTCAATCATTACACAATTGAACATGATGTTGTACAATTACCCCAACAAGCGATGCGCCGTCCACTTCCATTGTCCTTTCTGTTCTGTTCGTGCACAGCGTTGGGAGCAGTCAAAAGGCTTAACGGCTTAACGTGAGCGTCTATTGCTTGCTTGACGCCAGCAGTTTGCAAGGCACAAATAATTGCGGTGTCTCGTTTGCTCAATATGCAATATGAAGTTACGCCTACCTCCATGGGTAATTCCCCTGCCTGATGACATTACACGTACCTTCCTGTTCCCCGAAATGAGCATAACACGAAATACAATCTTACATGAACTTTCGATCTGAAAACCCTTTCTGAATCATGTGCTTTACACGGAGTTTATAGGGCTTTGCACAGGAGCGATACTGCGACACAACGAACGAAGTTTTGCCTTGGCATAAGCGTCAAGCATTTCGACCATCAACTGATACATTATCGAGACCCTATGTCGGAAAGGCAGTCAACTATATGCGATCCGGGGAGGCAGACCTTGAGACGGTTGAAGGAATGGGGCAAAAGCAAAAAATACGGTGAATGTGGCGTCATGGGAATTTAGGGAGGTCCGACAGCCGAAGTAGAAGTAGAGTATACACGAAGTGTGCCAGCGCAAGGATTGAGAAGAATAAACAGCTTTTAGCTGGATAACCGAATTAAGGAAATCACTATTATAGAAGGTATCTCATGACGTAATTCTGGTCAGAGATAAAGTAAGTTTACCGTTGGGGAAAGACTAGCGAATAGATTGTGGTTATGTGGGAAATCTGAAACTGGAAAGCACGTAATTTTCAGCCGATGCTCTGAACGGTTCTTTTTAAATTCAAATATTAAGGATGTAAAGTTATGGTCGAAACAACATGGTTATCTGACGGGTGCCTGCATCATCTGTCACTAGGAGCACTGCGGGTGACGCGGTTTTGACAGCCTTTTCATTTTATATATATATATCACTCTTTATGACAGTATCGTAAATATCCGCTGTTCGTTGCAAAAGAAACTGCATACCTTAAAGAGCCATTTGCTGTCACAGTGTGCAAAGCATCCCACTCTACCGACGTCATTCGTCTGTTGTAAATTGTAAACAGGTGTAAACTGTAAAAAAAATTGCAATTGGTAAAAAGTTAACGTTGTAGCGGTAAGTGGTCAAGCTTAGATCAAGCTTAGGTTCACCGCGATCGTACACAACGTTTGTTCAGAGGACGTTTGGTCGTTGCCACATTTTGGGAGCTGGTTCATCACCGGCCGTGCTGTCTCAGGTTGTCCAAGAGTTTTCCTTCACAGTTTGAAATGGAAGGGAGAGATGGTTTCGAGTCGCGTATTTCGTTGGTATAAATCTCGCATTTCAAAAGTGTTGTGCCTTAATGATTGCATCCTGCTCTCACGGACAAGATTAGCTTAGCAAGGAGTACCATCTGAGAAAATTCACTGCGTTAAAAAAGTAACTGAGGTTTAAGCGCTTGCTACACCCTACCATTTTAATTTTGCATCCACTAAAGCTGTCATGCAGCAGCAACTGTCACGCAGGCTGTCGTCGAGAATGCAATGAGCGAGGCGGTGAAGCCAAACCTAGGAGGCGTGAGAAGCTCCCGCATCTGTCTACTAGATGGCGCCACAGCACTGCCGAGTGCGACCGATTTCAAACACTCAGCTTGCTGGAAAAACCGTTTCTACTCTGCGAATCCGCAAACTGGGTGCGGCGTGTGTGTTTTTTGGGTTTTCAGTGAAAGAGGTAGATTGGGATGACAATGATTTGAAACATTCGTTTTGAGGACATGATTCCGGGAACGCGCTTGAAGGGTAGTTTTCTTGTTAACTGCATTTCTTCTGTCTTGCCTCGCCATAACAGTCGTAAAGGTTGACTTTGCGTGAAGTGGCGACTGCGTTGCACTAAGTGCACGGAGTAGCATCGACATACGAATTTTGCATTCGTGTGTCGTCCGAATGATACAATGGCTCTCGTTGCAGAATTACTGCTCAGGCCGACCACAGTGGAGTCGCTCATGATCTCAGTCGCATGATTACGTGAAACCCCGAATTATCACCGGCATGCTATATTGATCTCGACGCTGTACGTCGTAGCACTCTGTTTCATTTTTAACGTGTCACAGTAATAACACGGGTGTGTGTTTTTTTCTGGCCATTCAGCGAGAGTTCTAGTAGCTTTTCGCTGAGCGCTGCGCTATGACTAACGTTACAAGCACTGTTCCGCCACGAGGAAGCGTATGTTATCTCGTCAGGTTGATGTCAATTGCGCTTTATCGCGGGCTGCGATTACAAACTGTGTTCGTTATAGCAGAATTCCTTCTTTTACTGTTATTTTCTCTTGGGTTTGCCCGGGAAAAAATAGTGCGCTTAGCGCCAACCGTCAAACGGAATGGTATTTTCGACTGGTTACATTTGTTGAAAATCCTATGGGAGGAGAATACTTGGACAAGATAAGATAGTCCAAGTATGCTCCTACCATTAGGTTTTCAACTAATCTAAGCACTGGCAAATATCATTCTGTTTGACGGTTGGCGCTAAGTGCACTACTTTTTCCCGCGTAAACCCAAGGAAAAATAACAGTGTACAAAGCGTCTTCCATCTCGCCGCGGCATTGTAAATTCGAAAGACCACCTCTGGAACAGATATTGATTGAACAGTGCAGACAAAGTCTCAAACAACTATTACGGGAACATTCATGCGTAAAGTTATCTTTTACACGAAATGCTGGCGCCACTCGCAAGGCACTGCAGGCGCCGACGAGTGAGACGGTTAGTGGGTTAACCTTTCAACCGCAAATATGCAATCAGCCAGATGGGGAAAACCAACAAAATTCGATTTACGTTAAACCTACTTCTGCGTCCGCACTCGAGAAGCTAAGCCGCGACATAAATCACGTTTCAGCTTCACAGCACAAACAAACAAGGGGTTCCCGCACCTGTTTTGTTTATCCAAATGATAATAATAATAATAAAAAACAAGACATGCCTTCCGGGGCTTTATTATTTACCCTCTTGTCTACATTAATAATTACCAGGGTAGCTCGAGCGATACGCGCTAATCAGCAGAGCCTGCTGTTAGTCATTCCTTTTCATTTTTCCTTCGTTTCTGCTTCTCTTCCTCTATCAGCACGAACACTCGCCTAATTTCGTTGTCTTTCTTTTTTTCACCGCTCTCTTGCGGTCGAGACTCCGCTGCTCAGTCGCAAATTAATAACAATAATAAGTGCGCAAACAGCACGGAAGGCGGGTTTCCGCCCGGCGTGAGCGATAGCGGCGGTCGTCACGTCGGCAAAAACTTTAAAGGAGGGAGATTATTCCACCTCTGCTTTGCATACCTGGTGCGTGGCTGTCGAATTTTCGCGACTAATTGAATTTGCGCAACGCGGAAATATGCCGGCATACGTCTGTATAGAAAGCAGCAGCGTCAAGTTGCCTCTCGTCCGTGCCCGTTTTTAGGCGTGATGGATCACACGATGAAGTCGAAAGAAACTCGGCTGGGTGAGCCAGCGACGTTGCCGCTCACTCGTGGTTTTTAAATATACGTTTTTGTCATGTGAGATTGTTGTGCTGAATCCTGTGTTATAGCCTGATGTGCGAACATCTAATTTGATTAGATTGGACTTTATTGAACGTAAAAAGAGCGCTTGACTCGTTCCTTGCGAATTCCGCTATTTCTTGAGAGAGAAAAAGAACTGATGAACTAAATAGAATTTAAGTACACACAAAAACATATTAATTTTTGCGTTCAAGTACTACATGGTCTTTAGCTACGAGTCCAACGAAATACCCAGACTAAATTTTTTTAAGAGTTAACCTATATGAAAAGAAAATACGTGCGATATCGATTTGAACCCAGCTCGCAATAGCTCGCCTACTGCTAGCACATAAGAAAACCTTCTGTTGCTGATGCAGGTCTTTACCGCCTGAAACATTGGGTTGCAGTAATGAAGATCATTAGTAGCTACATGTGGTACAAGAGGTACATGTCTTCTTCCATCGCTCCGAAGCGCGTGACCAAGATTACAATATGCCAGCAATTACCACCGTCACTGTTGCAGAATTTAAAAGGGGGAAGGTGGACCTGAACAATATCCGCGCCACACCTGCCTGCAACAGTGAGGTCTGGCCACGTCTTTTCTAGCTGAACGCAGAACGTTGAAAAAAAAAAAAATCCTTCACCTCGGACTGAGCTCAGTCGTAGAATGTCGTGGGCTCAGTAGGACTTCCGATGGATTGTTGTGGCTTTGTTGTGGCTTGACCGAAAGCCTCACTGCTACTCCCGGCACTATGGCGTTACCGCAGGGAGGAAAGCGAGCATGTTGCAGACGCTGCACTACGTAGACGTCATGGGAAGAACCGAGGCACATCAATCTACCAGCAGACCAACCAACAGATACCATGAAGAAACCTATAGCATATTCAGTCTTATTTTTGTAATAAATTTATGCTCTCGGTGTGCTGTGTCACGCGTATTATAAAAGTAAACAAAAACTTGCACAAAACAACAGAAAATGAACAGATAAATAAATTACACTGTTATTTCCCCTTCTGGTTGCGTTGGAAAATGTAGTGCACTTAGCTTTAACCGTCAAACAGAATGACATCTTCAAGTACCTAGATTTGCTGAAAACCTTGCTGGAGGAGCATACTTGGACAAGACAAGATGGTCCACGTATGCCCCTCCCACAAGGTTTTCAACAAATCTAAGCACTGGAAGATATCATTCTGTTTGACGGTTGGAGCTAAGTGCACTACATTTTTCAACGCAACCAGAAGGGGAAATAACAGTGTAGCGTCATGGCCATGTGGGACTACACCGTCTATACGACCGATCTGACGTGTGTATTGTCATTAAGTATGTGCCAATTTGAACGGCCACTGCCTTCTTTGCTCCCTGAGTTGTGGCACACAATCATGTGACGCATGGCTTCAAATTATCTCACCATACATCGTACACAGCATTCTGAAAGCACTGGAGCATGCGAATTCATGTGCCACCTCAAAGGTGGATACCGCCATCCGACTAAAAGGCCGCACTGGAATGAACAAGATATCCCGATATCTTATCTCCCTTTTATCTTCATCCCACAGATGAACTTGAGACATCCACTGATATATCTTGCCTGCGCAGCACTGCCTGCGGAATCGACATCATATCAGCACACAACGTGAAACTTGTTAAGGATGTTGTATCTCCATTTTTGCCCATGTTGTAAACATTATGTTTTCAACAAGCACATTTCCGACTAAAATGAAAATTGCTACCACTGCACAAATCGGGAGTCAGATAAAAAATAGAAAGTTACAGACCAGTGTCTGTATTGCAGTTTTTTAGCCAGGTTGCTGAAAGTTTGCTTGCTAATGGATTGAATGACAATACATATAC
>JARGYV010049048.1:0-10507 GCA_029532675.1 Ornithodoros moubata | reverse complement strand
TGTTCAAAATTCACTTTTCTATGCAACAAACAACCAAGGTTCGTTTACATATTTATCAATCATCCAAGACAACACATTTTGCTTCAGGATATTTTGCTGGAATATTGAAGGTCGGAAAATATAAAACGTTCCTGCGAAGTTTCGCGATGATTGGCCTGGTAGTTTCTATCTGGCGTCGTAATGCGCTTCGCAGCTCCTCCTCGCTTTACGGTGAAGAAGGGCAGTGACGTCACAACTACGCTGGTACACTTGTCCCCTGGCGGCATAACGCAGTTTCGCAGAATATTTTCATCATCGTGATGAACTGCTGTTTGTAATCAGTAATTAAAGTCACTGCCTCTTTATGTTAATGAACCGGTCCATTTACGCACATACTGTCCACCGGTTTGCAAAGGTAATTCCTGCATTCTGGTTACCAGTAGGCAGAAACATATAGCAGGAGCTGAGCGAGTGTACGTTACTTCCGTTCAGCGAGTAGGTATTACGCAGTTCGGGTAGAATATGGCAGATGCGTATAAGACACTGAGTCCAAAGCCATTAATCGTTGGTCTTCGCCAGCTATGGCTTATTTGCTTGCTGCGTGGGCAACCATACAGGCTTGACAATACGGGCTTGACCATACAGGTTTGAGCCTGTAGCCGATCCTTTGGGCAACGTTGGCCAAACAGAACTCGAGCTTATTAATTCACGTGCGAACCATCCGCCAGCTCCTGGGTGTTCTGAATTCCCAGGAGAATGAACCAGCCACAGCAAGGTAAACAAAATGTTTATTTATGTAGTAGTTAAGAATTTACCATAACTGTGAAGGAAGAACATTTCAAATGTCGTTATTACTTACTTTTGTTTTAAGAATCCCGTCCTGAGACGGGGCAGTCGCGTGAGAGGTGCGTATTCTTCACGATCAGAAACAACTCACAATTGTGGAACTCTAAATGGTGTGTGGCATCTGTAGGGATCCGCCGAAGGTCACTGTGGAAGAGACATCGACAGACAGGTCAGTTTTCCGATGTGTATTGACGTCGTTAGGTTGCCCGGTAGTCAGCGCTCTAGTTGGGCTGTTTTGTTGTCGCTCGATGCTACTGTATTGTGTGACTTCCTTCTCGTCCATAATGGCCAAACTCACCGAAAGGTGGTGTAAACAAATCGCTACCAGACATCAGTCGCTGTCCGTTCAATGTATAATGGAATGCATCATACCCTCGTAAGCCCACCTTGGATCGTCGTATCCTCGGCCTTTCCCATTCTTCCGAATTTCGCAGTTGACTTGGGGTGCGTTACTTTTCCTACTCGAGTTGACTCCAGAATAGGATTCTGTCCGACGCGCGGTGACACGTTACTCTACCACAGAATGCAAACACTCGTGCAAGTAGCTGCAGCTCCACAGTCAGATGCACCTGGACCAGCCCGTTCGACGTACGACGTGTACCGCGCACGTCTACGCATGTTCTGTTCGCGCAGTTACATCCTCCACCACCAGTACCTACCCTAGTTTCCGTGTACCCGCGGCTTTCTGAGCCCTATGACCCTCTCTCGCTCGGTGCCACAAAACTCGCACTTGGTCTTCTTGCTTTGTTCAGCATTCAGGGCCACATAGCGCGATTTTGCCGTCGTCGTCAGCAGAACTACAGGGAGACATATTTAGACACCCTACATGCACCACATGCATTCGCTGAGTGCTGTAAGACAATGTAGTTACATCAGTCTCATATTATCTGGTTAGAGCTTCAGTTTACGCATGCACCGTATCTTCTTTCATGCTAAAGACAAAACAACCAGTTTTAAATATAATATAAATACAGGTACCGGTGTCTCTATGTATGTTTCACAAGGCATACCATCTAGACGTCTCTCTCTCTCTCGCTTTTTTTTTTTTTCGCATATTACGCGGAATCATTTATCGCCTCTTCTACACAGCAGCAACCCTCCAGAGTCCGGCACGCCTGTCTTTAAGATGATCGTATTAGTGGGCTGCATGCTTACGATCATCGTCACCCTGTTGATCATCAGCTCGGAGGAAGAGCGTCGCATGAATGCTACCAAAGGTAATATCAATCACAGCAATGCCTGGTCACACTGATAAACGAAAACTACCACTCACACCGTAAAAAAAGACTAGGACGCTCTAGAGCTCAATGTACGCTATCCTTCCTCGTCGTATCACATAACGTTCATGATTACAACTCTCTCTCTATGTTTTCTTTTTTTCCTAGAAAATGGCAAACTCCTCACAGGACATGTAGCACCTTCTCAAGCTCGCCCGGATAACGACGATAAAAGCAAAAACACCGGTGAGACCTATCAGCACGCCTCTCCCAATAATGTGGCCTAAAACCTATCCTATCGCTTCGGTACTGTGGAACAACAGAGAAGAATGAAGGCCCCATGGTGACGACAACCTCAGCTTTAAACCCAACACGTCCGCCTGTTCAGAGTAAGTGCACAACGCGACCTGCGCATGTTGGTAACTTCATAACATGACTGCTTCCCTTATTATAACTACACCAAAAAGACAGCAGAGTATCCAGAGAACTGGTTGACAGAATATTTTGTAAGTAGTCACTACCTAGTCCCCCAGGACCTGGTCGATAGCAACAGTAAATATCTTTGCAGTGGAAGCCAAACCACGATTGTCCGTGATGCGTTCAGAAGGTACACTGCTGTTGAACTGTTAGAAGGCCCAACATAACTCTCTTCATTTCCTGTAGGAGCCCAGCCTCTTTTCTGCGTCCTGTCTCCAGAGGCGAAGCACCCGCTTCAGTTTCCCAGGCAGCACTGCACGCATCTCGTTTATTCTGACATCAGATACGATCCCGAAAACGCAACCTTCACTCCAGTGAGAGGTAGTAGTTAATTAAGTAATTAAGTAGTCATTAATCGCAGTAATTTCCAGATTGCTGCCAATTTCTTTCAAATTGTTTTCCGCAGATGCCACATTCGCCGCCATGCAGGCGCTCAGGGAGACTACGAACTTCCAGCTTTTAGCAGACATGGCGCAGCGCACCCTTCAAGACTTGGCGTCTCAAGCGAAAGCGAAACGTTTCTCAGACGCAGTATCGCGTTGGCTCATTTCATCTGGTTTGAATGGCGTTGCGTTTCTTGGTCAAAGTCAGCGATCGTCGATGATTGACACGTTCGTTCCCGCACTTCGGATGCTACGAAGTGTCCTCACTCCATTGAAGCTTGAAATTGCCATCGGCGTAACAGTCCAGGACTGGGACGCACAGCCAAACGTTATAGCTCGGAGGCTGGCGGCGATTGGAAAGTGAGTATAGCGGTAACAAGAGAGTAAACCGTCGTCACCTCCGCATGAGTTTGCTCCGCGAAGTTTGCAGGTATTTAAGAACTTGGACAAATGCGCAGGTGTACTGACACTGATGTGATAACACTTACCGTGGTGTTTTTCACTTCCTGTTCGGTAGGCACAGTTCTGTACGGTGTCCAGCCTTTTGGTCTACTACCTCTCTATCACATCCTGGGGGTGTAAATGAATTGCTCAAACAATGCTATATTGCTGAATGCAGGCACGTGAACTACCTCATCCTGGAGACCCACTACCAGGGTGTCCTTAATGGGGCATGTCGCACGGCTTTCCCTTCGGTCCTCTATTCAGACGACCCGCATAGCCCATCGGTTCCAATTGTTAGTATAGTTTTTCCCACGAATTCCAAAATTTCTTTAGATACAGATTCCTTGCAGGCCCAAGCTCTATCGTGGATGACTAGTATCCTTCTGGACCAGAAGACGAAGGTCAGCACATGCTTCTCGCTGACATTGGGCGCGCTCGTCTTCAAAGGAGGTGGCAGTGCTCTGGAATCTTGCAGGAGCACTGAGCTCATCAGTTTTATGAAGGTGCGCTACTGTCGCAATCTTTTGTGATGGGGAAGTCGTATCAGGACGGGATGTCCGTCACAGGTATGCAAAGATCCTCAATGGACGGTTGGTGCCAGTGGGCAAATAGATGCCTTGGCAGAGGGGAGACTTGGCAACGGGCAAGTGGAATCACATGAGGCGTCTGCACTGCTTGGAGCCAAGGTATTGGAGGGGAAACTTATGTGGTACTAACACTTAGTGTGACGCTGACCGGTAAAAAAGACCAGAATTTTTTTTCCTGTGTGGCGCTCTCCAAGGACAAGCTGTGACTACAGTTGTGAATTATTGCCTCAAGGTATCACGTGCAGTAACCATGTTCCCACCATCCTGTGTGGCTGCTTACCATGTGGACTTAGACGATTACGAAGGAGAATGTGGAAAGCCCTTCGAGCGATTACATCTCATCCGACGAGCCCAAGAAAGTCCTGCTATTAGCAACAGCCTCCCTGTTTCCGCTACGATTTCCCCGGAAGACGGTGAGTCTCTGTCCACTGATCGGCAGTTATATAGGTGTATTTGATTCCAAACAGGTAGGGCCGTCAAGGAAGTTTCTCCCTTGGGTAAGCCTCTTACGTTAAGACACCGTGCGTTGTACATGGTGTACGGTGTCTTATGATGGCAGGTGCGTAACAAAAAACGGGTCGTAAGTTTCGCAATATTAACTGCAGGTGCTACCCACAACGAAATACGTAGGCGCTGTATGGCCCCAGGGAAAGGTATGTCTTACGCGTGTTAGATGATCCCGACGAATTCCACACGGCACGTTCATTCGCAGAGCAAACACTCCCTTTGATATGCATCTTCTCGGACAATATAAACGTGCCTCGCAACTACACGAAGCAACATTGCACGCACATAGTGCTCTCCTTGCGAAGATACCCTGGACTTGACCACATTCGTAACATATCGGCGCGTAAGTACATTACATGTGATTACATTACATTAAAATGTGAATGAAACACTCAGTATACGTGACCTTAATTGCTGCTGCAGATATCTTTCAACGTTTAAATGCGCCGGACATAAAAGTACTAATTGCTCTTCACGAGGACATTTTGCTGACTGCGGATGCAGACAAGCTCGCAGAGTCAACTGCTGCGTTGCTGAAGGGCACAGAGGTCGACGGTCTCGCATTTCTATACGTCAGCCAGTCTGTCTCGCACCTACATAAATTTAATGCAAAGCTACAGGTACACGACTCAGGCACAAGTCGTCTAGTATTGTCTTTAACTGTGATTGCATTCCAGATACTGCATACTACGCTGATGGCTAGCGGTCTCTGTTTACTCTTCAGCTTGGAATTGTCCGCGTACATCACACAACCAAGAATAGTCGATAAGACCTTACGGGATCTATCGAAGTAAGTCACATGCTCCAAGTAGTGAGCCAAAATACGGAAGCGCCAAATGCTCGTCCTTCAGGAACGTCGATATCCTCGTAGTGAACAGTCACTACGCAGGCAGCTCCAGGGTATGTCGAGCAGTGCATGCGTCGACGTTCAAGCAACAAGTGAATACGTGCGTTCCGACCGTTGCTGTGGTACGCCTGTGTTGTGTTTCTATCGAAAAGAACCCTTTAGCTGATCACTGTTTTATAGGAAACAGCCCTGTCGTGGATCAAGTTCGTCGCTTCCACCAGTGTCAGTCTGCCATTCTTGTGTTTTTCTGTGGACCTACGAGTTTTTCGTTACGTTGGAAAGATGCCGGGCGAAATTTGCGATGCCGAGGAACAGCTCAAATATTCGAGGGCGAGTATAGCACTACTTCTGCATTATGATAATTACCTGTAAATTATCTTGACAGGTTTGCTCTGAAACGGGATCGAGTACAGTATACGATGTTCCCACCGATAGCCTGATGCGTCAAAAGGATGACAGCCTGGAGTCTTTCGAGACCTCAGCTTCTTTGCGGCAAAAAGTAATATATGCGCGTATTAAACGTGACGCTAAAAGGTCTCAGAATTATTTTGCAGATGGACGCTGCCAGAGTGCTATATCCAAAAACTTGCGTCGCTGCTTACAATTATGACTTCGGAGACAGCACTGGTCGCTGCGAGGACAGGAGACTTGAGTCTCTTCGATCAGCTCTCGGTATGACATCCTTTTACTCACAGCTGTGATATAGCTCAAGCCAAAGATGTCGGATTGTAATAAGCTGACCTGTCGGCAGGCAAAATGAATCTTGATGCCTCATGGGCTCTTTAGGTTGTGGTGCCACGCAGGTAACCTCTATTCGCGCACGTGAGATAGGCACTGCGCAAAGAACGATACTTACACCTCTTTAGCTTTAATGGAAAAAGACGCGTAAGTATCGTTCATTCATTCTCCATAACATGATTCCATGCATAGCAGTGTTCCGAAGTTCCGCACCACGGCAGCAGTAGTCCCGCAGTTTAACGGCTGAATACGTGCCTTTCTCCCACACGTTGTATACTGCATTACACCGTTCGTCTCGTAGTGGTGTCTGGTTATATTTCGGGTGACCTGCTTGCCTGGTGTGGCCTGCGTGGGAGGGACGATACGCCTGGGCCGACTTCACAGGGAACTGTGCCGACATAAGTCTTTAACGATATAAAAAACACAGAAAAAACAGTCGCATACACCACAATCTACAGTGGGATACGAAGCAGGCTAGGAATTCTGTTTCATGATCGGCTGTTGCCTTAACTGTCGCACTATCCCTGAGAAATGCGTATTCGTTGAAGATGACATGGTTGGTCAAACGTTGTGTTGCCATGAAATGTTCTGCCCCGAAAAAGTTCGAAGGCTGCCCTGAGCCTGCTGTCGTATATCGCTACTTTCCGGAGAGGAAACTAGCCGTCAACGAGGTTACAGGACGCCAAAAACAAGTTTCATGCTGACGTCATTTGATGCAATTCTGACTTACAGATCACGCAGCAAGCACGCCTTCCCAAATGCTTCAAGAGTTCAAAGGTACGCATAGAAAAAGCTTTTGTCTCTAATATAATGCCCTCTGTTTTACAGAGTCAGTGTCTTTACACGCTGATTCGTCAGAAGGTGAGTTTTAGGGAATGAGAAGAATGAGTGAGCTAAACTGAGCTCTCCTGCAGAAGACGAAAAACCGTTGGTGTGTGTCTTATCAACACTGTCAGGAGCGACGCCAGTCGTTCCTAAGGCAGAATGCACACATCTTATCCACAGAGAGGCCTGGTATGATGCCAGTCACGGTGTTATTCACGTCAAACGTATGTGGTGTTCCTTCGCTGTTCCCAAAAGCTGATATTACTGTCGATTACCTGTACCATGTCAGCACTGCTCTTTTTTAGAATATTCAACTGAAGTTATTGAAAGTCTTTCAAATATGAAGCACGTGGTTGGACTAAGCGGTGAGATATTCCTTAAAGAGCTGCTGGGCAGTCGGACCGAGCAGCTGGCTTTTGATCTCGCCACCTCGGCTCGCCGAATGCACTTTGACGGATTGGCCATTCTCGACTTGAACCGCACGTCAATGACAATAGCCTCGTTGGCTCAGACGTTTTCGGTAAGATATTTGACCTTTGCGTGCTCTGCGGTTCATGCTTCAAGTAAACAACACACACTATACCCGAACTTAGTGTACACTGTACGTTTCCTGCTGGGTGCTGTTCAGAGGAAATACATTTCCTCAATTTTGTTCCCCGTTTCCAGATTATTCGGAAGACAATTTCTCGAGACCTGATCCTCGTCTTGGGATTGGAAGTGCTTGATGGATCACTCCCGACGAAAACCATGACAAAGCGTTTGTTGAAGACTATCAAGTAAGTGGAGTGTGAAGACTTCGGAAGTCCAGTGAATGAGAGTGACGTTCTTCGCAGGCTGGCGGATATCACAATATTTCAAACGCACTACAGAAGTGGTCGAGGATACTGCGAAATATCGTACCCTTCCGTGTACGGGTACAGGGAGGGTAACCTCCTTCCACTGGTGGGGCCATGAAACTTCTCCTTGAAGGTCAGTAGCTAAAGCATAATGCTTACCGTTTTAGGAAACAGTCTTAGATTGGATGAAAGTCTTGGGGCTTCCGAACACGTGCGTTTCATTCAACATGGCTGTTCTAGAATTCGACAGACTCAATGGGACCAAAGACTGCCGAAACATGTTTCCAAGAAGCTATTCGCAGGTGCGTCAATTTACTTTACCAGCGACAAGTATTTGCCTGCAAGTTCCGCTGGCATCAGTTTCACTCCAAAGCTACAAAGTCCAAACTTAGTCTTTCGGGCAGAATGCGAGATCGGGAAGTCCGAGAGTTCTTTTAATTGCGGAGTCATAATTTTCTAAAATAAACCGTGCCCATCTGTTTTGAGCAGCCTCCAGCATTTGCATAAACTCGTCCTGATTTGAGTCCAGTGCATATTCCAGTTTAATAATTACAGGGACTGTGTTAACAGATCTTTCTTTGAACAGAGACACAAAATACAGTAACGCTGACTTCATTATGAAGTTTATCTTGTGAACTGTCCTAGATATGCAACACCAGTGGTTGGCAAAGAGACGACGAAACATCGGAGAGCTATTCAGCAATTCGTGAGAAAGGATCCACATGGCAAACATTTGAATCTGTCCAACTTCTTGGGCAGAAGGTAATCGATGTCTTACGTTTACAGTGTTGAGAAATACAAAACGTATTTTGTGCAGGTCGAGCGCGTGCTAGCTCACTATCCCGGGGCTTGCGTGGCAACATTCAACATCGACCTAGATGATGCCACTCCAGCATGCGAAAGTCATAGACAATTTGCCCGACTTTACAGTATAGCAGAAAGTCAGTGACAACACGGCGTACGTTCCGATACAAACACGAGTCTTTCTTTCAGAGTACGTTGCAGCGCAGACCAAATCTTATGCTGAGTTCCAGGAACTTCCCCGAATTGCTAAAGGTTGATAATATTCTTGTTCAGAGACGTCAGCATTATTCTATGTCTTTTACCCACTTTAACCTTGTGTTACAGATAGCGGTTCGATTATGTCTGCGGAGCTCTTAGGTAGGATATTCAGGACCATAAAATGAAACTCTGTGCAAAAGTCGATAGATGCAACCTGTTCCAGGTTCGCCTGAACTTCCTACGGATGGCACTCAGAGTAGAGGCACAGGTAAATGTCATGTCATCAGTATTCTCAGAGAGCGTGCGGTAACATAGAAATCTTCTCCAGAGGACTTCCTAGATGTTCAGTATGCTCCAGCTCATGGTAAGTTTTTTTCTGAACTTCCACAGCATGGCAAGGAACCTGTGACAGGTTCAGGTTCCTCAGTTCCTCGAAATTAGGACTGTCATGCCGCGCACACGCGAAGCGTTTCAATTCCGAAGCAACATTCCGTGCGGTCGTGTTTTCCCCGCTAGCAGACTGGCTGAACGTGGGCAACTGGACAAACACGGTTCTCCCACGGTGAATCTTTCCCGTGAATCATATCTATACTATTTTATATCTTCATCTCTTCCTGTGTAGGTGGCAAACGTCCATTCGTATGCCTCATGAGTCACTCTTGGGCTGAGCCAGCGACACTTCCTCCAAGTCAGTGTACGCACGTCGTCTTCACAGTCAAGCCTGGAGGAGGTAAGCCCTGTATCACTTGCCGTACAGGTCTGTTAAGCTCTCTTCATTTTGCAGATGTGATTGTGAGGAAGCTAAAGCAGCAGCTTGCTTCGGGTGTGAAGTACTTAGCTGAACGAAGCTTAAAATCACGGAAGAGTGGCTTCGCATTTCCTCCAGGTTACTCTGATGGTGTAGCAATTGTGAACATCCGGACCTATTCTCGATCGCTGGCAACCGTGGGGGATACCCTGCTGGTAAGGATTGAAACTAAGCGCTTAATACGTAACGCAAAACTCAATGTTCGTATGCCCTTCAGGACATTCGTAACCATCTTCCGAAAAGATATATACTGGTCGTAGGACTGGAAATATCTGACTTTCACAACCACGTCGATGGAATCGTACAGCGACTGGAACCAATTCAAAAGTGCGTCAACAACAAATTAAGCATAGGAAATTTCAAAACTACTTGTTGTGTTCTTTTAGGATCGCCAGCATCATCATCCTGCAGACCCATTTCAGAACAGACAAGGGTCCCTGTCAAACATCTTACCCGTCGCTCTATCAATCGCCAAATGAATCCTGCATATTCACGCCGCCTATTGTGCGTACAGTATAAACGACGTTGCCACCATGCTCCTAATACCTCTTCTGCGAATGCAGACGGAAGTCGTGAAGTGGATGCAACGGATGGAGTCACCCAACTTGTGTATCTCTTTCAACCTGGCCGCTCTTCGATTTCATCTGACTGGGGCTCCAGGTGCCGGTGAGCTCTGTCAGAGAGCTGAAGAAGTTAACGGCGTGAGCACAAGAGTTTCATATTTCTTGCCTACGTGCCATCACTTTTTAAAATCGACTCTTGGGAGTCTCCTTGGTGGTCTCAGTAGGCATACAGCACCCCGCGTAATGCAAACAGAAGAATTGGTTACCATCTGATTACCACATTTATATCAGCATTCACTTCGATGCCTCGCTGAAGGCGAAGTTCAGTACAGGGTGATTCCACGTCGGATCAAGCAGGATGGTCCGGTCGACCTCTGCGATTTTTTTCTCTCCAATATATGTTGAAGCCTAGTGCTTAGCAAGCACATGACCGGTGGAAGTAGCTGAA
>JARGYV010049008.1:0-11876 GCA_029532675.1 Ornithodoros moubata | reverse complement strand
CGCCGTCATGCACAGGGTCTCTTACAAACTGACCACTGCACATTTCGTTTGGGAACCGTTCTACTTCATTTTCAAGGCATTCAGGATCAGGAACAGTGAACCGAAGCTGCTCATTCATCTGGCGAATGATATCGCGCACTTTTGATGATCGTACACCATGTTTTTGTTCGGGGGCACCGGAGATTTCCTGAAACGTGTAGTTCTTTGCTTGTGGTCTTGACGCTGACTTGTCTGAGACATCTGCCTCTCTAGGAAATTTGAATAAGTGCTCTTTCTCAAGAGTCGGAGGTGGAGGAAAGGGTAGAACTTTAGGTCGAGAACTTTCCCGAGGTGCGTCCGCGTCTGTTCCCAGAAGGTCTGCCTTGTGCAAGATAATCGCAGTGACTGAATCGGCATTGCTTCCAGGCTTGGGACGCGACGCCGGTACGAACTGTCTCGTCGATGGTATTTCGACACTCTCTGAAACGGATTTCTGAGTGACACTATGGCTGAGCAGTGGATTCTCTCCATGATAATCAGATTTTTTCTGCTCAACTGGCATGCAAGGAAAAGGAAGTCCAGATGGGGCTCTGGTTTTAACTTCTGACACCATGTTCTCGTTTTGTGCGTGTGTTGTTAAAGCCGTTGTGAGTGGCAGAGGCTGGGAACCCACAATGAGCTGTGCTAGTGGTCTTGGTGGTGTATGACCCGTCCTCAGTTTGCTGACTTCATTTTTTCTGCACACACGACCTTCCCGCTGCTCAGGAGTAGGAAGTTTTGCGCCGGAAGTTGAGACACGAGCACCGTCAGAGGAGGGTCCAGCCATGTGCACATTAGGAAGAATATTCTCGAAGGCATTTACTCCTCTTGCTGATGATTTGTGAGTGTTTTTGTCCAACGCTTGCAGTTCCTCTAAAGCGATAGATGAAGGTGTCAATCCACTAGAAAATTTTTCATGTTCAGCAACATCGTATAGTGCAAATGACTCAGCTTCCCCAACACGGGCTGAACTCGAACCAGAGCCTGCGATCGTTGTAGAATCATGCGGCGTCACTGACTTGGCCTCTGGTGAAGTTCTCATTCGACTAACTGTCGGTTCGAATATGCGAGGGACTGGCAGCGCGAGTTTCGGTTCCCATGGCATTCGTTCCTTAGTGGGCTGCACACTACGGTCAAACTCGTGGAATGACATAGGATCTCCAGATCGACATGTCAACACAGAGGCAGCAGATGCTTTAGCATAGGGTGCCGAAGGTGACACTTCGTCCATTGGCATGCCCACTTGCGGCACTTGCTCACTTGTTTCAATATCTTTGTTTCCATTGACATTCTCTTCTCCACGCGAAGTGCCATATGCATTATACCCGTTTGTTAGTTTTGTGCTTTTGCAGGGTGCAAGCAGATTTCGATCGCTATCAGAGCCACAGCGTGCTTTGCAGGCAGACGTAAGCGTCATGTCTTCGTTGGGCAGGTGCACTTGCTCACTTGTTATTGATCTTTGTGCGCACAGAGTTTCTGCTACCTCAATATTTTCTTCGCATCGTTCTGCAACGCATGAGCTGCCAAATAGTGGTTGCGGCAGTGACAGGAGCTCTATTTCGGAGAGCTCCCTTAATACCAACGACTGCGTACAGTTGTCTTCTCTACCCTCATCAGATCTGTCTAACGTTAAGTGACTCCGTAGGTGAGGCTGACTCGTAACATTTTCCAAGCTGGCGTACCTTGTTGCAATAAATGTAGATTCAGGGTTAGACTGCGCGTCTTTCTCATTCACAGGTGAAAAATCCGTGCTCCCCATAACAGATGTTTCTCTACCCTGCGCGGAATCACTGTTGTGAAGGGAAATGTCTGCTGGAAGTTTGAGCGATGATTTCTCGAGCACCGCGGAAGGTGTTTGCACCTGGTTGTTTGTCGTATCTTTCAGATCAGAGGTTGTCCAGGATATAATTTCACCTGCTTGTGGCTTCCACGGGGAGCTTTGTGATTCCAAGTGTAGCGCAGTCGTGCTGTCTCGTGTTACAAGTGGAGACACTTCAGATTCAGCCTTCTCCGCTGTTGGTAAAGCCGCATTTCTCAAGGTACTCATTTGCTCTAAATGTTGGTCTTCAGTGCTAGTCTCTTTAGGACCACGTGACATCGTTCTCAGACAACCCAGAGGAGGTATAGCTACTCTAACTGACGACTGAGAAATTTGCTTCTCAGTAGTGAACTCTTCAGCGGCGTTAACGGCTTCAGCAATTTCATTAACAGCAGTTGACTTTTCAGCATCGCAAATTCGAGACGAGCCTGTTGACGTTTTAAATGGAATGTCTAGGAGGTAAGAAAGCTGCTTCATCTTCTTTTGTTTCTCAGACACCCTCTCACACATCCTATCTAATGTTGCTGCTAAAGAATTCTTTAGATACTCTGTCTTGGGCTTCGGTAAATCATTATCAAGAGTGCTGAGTTTTGAGGTGGGCATGATGTGTGTTGATTCAGCTAAAACTGGTCCTACATGTTTGGCATGCGTCTGAGATTCGTTGCTTGACCGCTTTCGCTCGCCTTCCTGCGATGGTCGGCCACTGACTAGCAGGTCATCGAGATAGGGTTTCCCACTTGCCCCGGAACTAGACAGGGATTCTTTGTCCAGTTCGCCTCTTTCTCGCTGTTGGAAAGCTGCGTCCAACCTTTCAAGAATGCCTGGTATGACGCTGTCTGAGCATCCTTGCTCACGTTCCATTCCGTCCTTTCCACTGTCAGACTCCTCCTCGTCGTCTTCATGAACAATAAAGGATTGACTTTCAGACATATCGGTGCATTCGAGGAGAAAATTCGACGCAGGTGCTTGAAAAGTGTATTCTCGTCCACACGTATCCAACGAGAAAGGAGTTGCTACTGTTTCATAGCTGATACCTTGCTGCTGTTTCCGCGACTCCTGCTGTGAGATGGCTGATGTAGATGTCTGCCCAAACAGTACTGAAGAGGACGCACTTGTCCCTGAAAAAACGGTTTCGGAAGCTCCAGACGACACTTTGTGCGGACGTTCACCAGCTGTTTCCATCTTCAGCCCTTCTGAAGCTTCTGACACAAGAGGGAGCGGTTCCTCCATGCTTTGAGGTTCTGTCCAAGGACGTTCTTCTCCTTCTGGAAATGATCCAGCATTTACAGCAAGACTGTCAGTGATCGGACCCCTATGTGGTTCGCTTTTGCCGAAATTATTAAGTGAATCAGATGGACTAGCGGCGGGAAGCCACTGTTGCGCCCTCTCCTGTATTCCCTCCAGCAGGCATGCACTGGATGAAGACCTTTCACGAGCAATACCAGACTCGGTCTCGTTGTGTGAAGCAAATTCAGCGGATTTCTTCCCGAAAATATACGTAACCGAGATGGACCCTTCAACCTCATCCAAGACCGCTGGCACGACTTGGTACAATTCCACTAGTGCATTTTCCTCTGCACATACGACTTCGAAACCTGAGTCGGTCTGAGCCTGGTCGGATAGTGAAACTTCTACATGCTTTAGTTTAGGTTCCGTGTTTATCGCCAGCGGACTTCTACGAACGTCATTGTCACTACGTTGGCCTTCTGAGACTCGTTCTCTCATTTTCACTGCCTTCTTAGGGGAATAGGCCTTAAATTCCAAAGTTTCTGTGCTGTTATTACTGATAGACGACAAATGATCGAACGTTTCTTCCGATGTATTGAATTTCATTGCCCCTTTTACGTTGACAGGCACCGCAGTGTGTACTTCATGCTGCGTAGGACTCACCACGAGATCTGGAGATGGGCATGGGTGATCGACGACGTCTTTGTTGAAGTGCATAGCTTGTGAAGCATCAAGCTGTTCTATACTCCAACGCCGAACAGGGAGCGTATTGTTGTTGATCTCCGCTTCTTTGCTACGTCTATCCCATTTCTTTTCGCTTTTGTTGGCAGCTTCAATGGACAGACTTGTCTTCACTAGTTTGTGAACTATCGTTAGGCTTTCCACATCACTGAAAGCATAGATTTCAATTCCTGTTTGCGCTTGCACTATGTTGGTACGTTCTGAAACGGGGTACTCTTTGGATAAGTGCTCGTTTGGATCACTTTGACATGTACCAAATGCCATGAGGCTCCTGGTAACGTGAATGTTAACGTGTCCATGTGTAGCATCAGATAAATGCTTGTCAGTGTCTTCTGGTGCAGGAACCGAAAGCTGGTCGCGAGGTTCTTCAATGATCTGCGTCAATATTTCTCTTGAAGGCACACCAGTTAAGCCAGCGTCAAATCCTAGCGAATATGATTCGACCAGGACTTTACGACCGAGCTTATTGGAAGGTGTCCTGCGTATGTCTGCTAAAGCGCCACAGGCTTCGACCTGGTCGTTCACATTATCCTTGCTTCCCGTCTCGGTAACTGAGCACCCAAGTGTTTGTAGGGATGAATGATTTTTCATTAGGCTCGTTGTCGTACGCAGATTTTCGTTCTCTGGCGGTTCGGCGCACACTGCGAGCAAGGCCTTAGCGTTTATTGCTTCAGCTTCTGGCTCGATTACAACTGTTGGATGAGTCTGTGAAAGAAAGCGCTGGTCTTCCAGCAGTGTACGGACAGGAAATAAAAATGGATACTGCGACTTCTTTTCCAAGACTTCTCGGCAGGTCAAAGGCGTAACTGTGCTTGCTGGTGACGGCCTCCTGCAACTGTCCTGACCGGAAGGAGTTATCGCTCGATAGCATGTCTCAGCTTGACTGTTTTCAAGCGAGTAGTAAATGGTCGACGGGGAAAAACTGTGGTATGTATCAGAAACTTGTTGCTGTGTACTGGTGTGATCCACGCCTGCCAAAAGGCTGCTGGGAATCTGGTCCACAGCGGCCGATGTGCTCTCCGCTGTCCAAGAGCCTATTTCAACGGCCATTCCTGCACGTAACCGCTGAGTACCCTTGCTTACTGTGGTGTCGCACGGAACCGCTGATTCATCCCAAAGAATCGATTGCTGAGTATTGTCGTAGGTACCCGGACCGGAGGTACTTCTTAGTGTTCCATTGCAATCCAAAGTCGTCTGGTGCACAGCGGAGACATCTGGATATTCCGCTAAACGGTGGGTTGTGCTTTTTCGAGATTCTTGAATACTCGAGGCCTTTTCCGGACTGAGCGCTTTGACGAACTTTGAGCGAGAGTTTACTTTAAGGAGTCTGACAACATCCTTGTCCTTTCCGCTTTGCGGAATACAGTCACAGTTGCTGTGTGTGGTAGAGTCACAGGTAATTCGCGAAGTCACAGACACTGGTTCGAAAATAGAGACACTCAACTTATTTGATTCTTGTTTTCTTAAATTCGAAGCATCTGGAGAGGACTGAACAAACTGTTTGATCGATTCTGTAGATGTTGATGCTTCGTACGCTACTTCTTCGCTGTTTGCAGTCTCCATCTGTTCTTTCACCAACCGGGCAACGATCGATCGTTTCGTCTGGATGTGTTGTGACGCACTACTACCAGCTCCTCGGAATCCTTCGGTTTCGCCCATATCTGAGGGCAATGTGCTTCCGTTGCCCAGCAGCCAGCTACGCGGGTCACCCTGACCATCGGATAATGCTTGTTCCGATGTTGTTTGAACAGGGCGCATATACCCTATATCAGTGGGCTTAGGCAGAAGGGGCTCTGCTTCTTCGCGTATAGCGGGCATCGGGGGCTGCAGTAAAATTTCATTGTCATTTGGTTCCACTACGATCTCTGTGTACGAGCGAACCTCTCGCAGAACCTTCGTTTCCGATATACGTTTCTTCGTCACTTTCTCTCTGGTGTAATAAAAAATTTCTTCAGTTTCTGACACCACGATGGAATTTTCGCGATTTCGGACCTCGTTAACGACCTTACTGGAGAGTCTGTTCGGCTGCTCTTTGAGATCAGCCACTTTCTTGACTTCGGTGTCAACGAAGCTAACGTCGGAAGGCTGTGATAGTGACACTGGCTGAACACCAAGCATCGACTCCTTTTCCACATCTGGAGTTTCTTGCCGAAACTTTTCCATTGATGACTCCGCGCCAGTCCCTGCCACCGAATCCGTAATTTGCTCCGGGCATCCTTTGTCTTGAACTCCTTTAGTATTCGCTGAAAAATTAACGCCATGCCTACTTTTATCAGTCGTCCTATTATCCTCACTGTCTTCCTTCTTTCCACTGTCTTCTTTGTCAACAGCCTCCTTCAACATTTGAATTTTAGACGCAGCTGTTGAGACCAGCGTTTCGGGATTTCCTACCACCTTTGCTCCTTCAGACCCTTTCTTTTCTTCGTTGTTTTCATGTTTTTCATGTTCTGCTTCGTCCTCCGCAAGAGGATCTAGAAAGACCTGGTCTGCTTTGCCGAACTGAAGTTTTCCACTTCTTCCATTATCCTCTTTACTGTCGGTATCGTCAGCATGTTCCTTATCCGCAGCGTCCTTCAGCATTCGAATTTTAGACACAGCTATTGAATCCTTCCGGCCGAGTTTCGCATATAACTTCGCTTCCGCCTCGAAGTCTTCCTCGTCTTCCTCCTCTTCGTCCTCTCCCTGACCTCCGGGCTCTGCAAAAACCTGATCAGATTTACCGAACTCGAGTTTCCGAACTTTTTCTTGATCGGGCTCCTCTTTGCCAGAAGTCTTCAGGATCGAAGGGCGATCTGGATGACTTCCACGAATGCTCTCTTCGAGACTTAGTTTAGTGGAAGTCGCAAGCTGCGCAGCAGAGGTTGCTAAGTCTGCTGTCATGCTGCCGAATATTCCTTTCTCCATGGCTCTACCGGCAACGATTTCTGACTTTGAGGAAAGAGAACCTTCTGTGCCGTAAGACTCAATAACCTCTTCTTGTCTATTATCATGTACCTCTTCTTTCGTTGTGGTATCCACATGTGAGTCAACTTCCTTCACACCCGTTGTCTCATTTATTACCATCTTCACGCTCTCTTTCTTTTCGGTCGTAGTCTTCGTGATGGTTTCCTGTATTACCGTCTTCCGTACGACTTTCAGCAACCTCTGCGACGACTCTTGCTTCAAAGATGGAGCCGCACCTAAGTTACGCTGGGGCTGCGTCGGTGCAGTTGGTTTTATGCTTGGTTCAATTGAGATGGAGTTTGGCACCGTATCCGCAACATTCGTACAAGTCATTGACTGGTCCTGACTGGTAGTGAACGTGAGGCGGAAAGTCTCTGCGTCTTGCACTGAAGTTTTTGTTTGATCCATATGGTAGGCCCCTTCAGTTGAAATTTCGTTCTCCGATTCTGGAGCAGCTCTATGTTTTAACAACCCAGGTTCAGAGAAAGACCGTCGGTATGCTGGTGTGATCTTCGGCGGCTGGTCAGTGCTGTTCCTAGTGCTGCCGGAGAACTGGGTATTGCCGCTGAGGGCCCTGGATGTTGAAGTTTCCACGACGACGGAAACAGAAGAAGACAGCGTTGTTTCGTCACCTGGCGACGTTTTTGGAAAGCAGGTCTGTACACGCATCTTTGTATGTGTGGTTTCGTGCGAGGAACTGACAGTACCCTCGTAGACATTCCCGGGTGGCAAAGTGGATACCGGTGTCGATAGTACGTCCATCTTTGTATTGTAGACGGAAGGCGTGATGTGGCGGAAGATAGGCTCAGACTCCTTTTGGGTTTCGCACCTGTTTGTGGTACTGAATACTTCCTCGGATCTCGCATTGAAACCCGGCGATGACATCGAATTCGCCAGCATTTTGAGCGCCCTGTACAGACAGTGTTCGCGTTCCTGTAGCTTTTCCAGGTTTTGTGCAATGTTCTTCCTCCTCTTCTCGCAAACATCCTTCCGATGCTCCTCTTCCAACTGGCGCCTTTGCGACACTATGTGCGATATCTTTCTCATGATAACCTCAATTGCTCTAGGCACTTCGTCCTTTGAGGTGCCGTCTAACGTGAGGAGGTCGTCATCATCCACTTTACCTTCTGGACGCTCATTTGCATCTGTGTCGATATGGCTGTATGTGTACCTCCCTTGAACGCTGGCCAGGTAAACGTCCTCATTATGTGATTCGCCTATGCGAAGCGAAGGCATCAACGAACTGCAATACAATGAATCCAAGTCCTTCTGTCCTACGATGAATTTTTCAGTGGTTAGCTCGACGGAGTGGCACAAACCTCGAGCAAATATGCGTGTTCTATGCAGGCCTGGTGGAACTGAAGGACGACTGCTGTCCGTTCGTTGCTCCGTCTGATGTGTTTCTTCCACGGACCACGGTTTCTTTGTGTCTTCTTTGCCACGGGAACTGTGATACGCGCTCTCTTTATGTTTACAACTGTGACTCCCAGTGTCTTCCGTTGTCCGTACACTCTCTGGGGCTACATTTTCTTCCACCACCTCCACAGAGTGGCCTGCAGTAGTCGCGGTGATCCTTGTCTTCTGTAGGATATACTGGGCCCTGCGAGGAACACCACGTGTTGGCTGTGACGGAGGTTCATTGATTCGAGACTCTGTGGTTATCTTTCTCCCTTTCACTTCGGGGACGCGCGAAGTTTGAACAAGGTCGTGTGGATAAGCCCCCAGCCTAACCCCTTCGCCGCGTACTTCAAAGGACGATCCTCCGTCTTCCGATTTCACCGAAGGGGCTGTCGTCGGCACAGGTGGAGCCGCCAAGCCCTCGGAGTGAACTGGAGCTGAACTTCTGCCGTCAATAAGTTCCGGAGAGATCGTCTGCACGACGCCTTTTGCGGCTTCATTCATTCCATGCAGCAGCTCAATCATATGTCCTTCAACTGGTTCAGAAAGAATGTCAAGTATGCCTTCGTGCTGTGTAGCCACTCCGGAGCTAACCGTATGTACCATAGACGTTGCGGACAGTGTACCAACGGCTAAGCTAGAACCGAACGCTCTCATTCCACCTTCCAGAGGTGCCAAGGACTCTGCTAGCACAATGTCCACATTTACTAATGCTTCGTCGATGTTTCGGGTCTCATCCACCAGGCCATCAAGCGCGGACTCGTACGTGCGACTAACTGCTGAAGAAAGCTCTCCTTCAGAGATGAATGTCAGAGCTGGGAGCGGCACCTCCGCCGTCAGAGCAGGACTACCTTCATATGACAGCGCCGGAGTCTTCACGGGAGTAAATGGCCCAGGTTCGCCTAACATCACAGGTGAAAGCCTTCGCGATATCAAGGGCACTTCAGGTGAGGCGCCGCTTGAAGGGGTGTACGTTATTGCAGGCAACTGCTCGTCCGTAACAGGAATCACAGGAGAGGATTCAAGGCTTGACTCTATAATACGGTACTTGGGCTCAATATGAGGCAGTTTAGTTTCTTCCGCAGAAACTCGCTCAGTGTACCCGTCAGGTGACGCGACTGCATGGTCTCTTTGCCGCCATTCTACGACTTCGTGTGACTCCTGCGTCGAAGGGGCAGCTCGATCCTGGCAGGGGGCACTTTGTAGCACCTCTCTTTGTTCTGGCCTCGTATCCGTGCGAAATGGCGCTGCAGTGGGCGGATACTCCTTAGGTTTCATTTCCAGGGCTTCAACGTGCGTTCTCGTAACCGTCGCCTGACCAACTTTCTTTGGTGTGAAGAGTAATTCTCCGGGTTCTGACGTCATGACAACAGATTCCCCTGTGCGAATGACGTCAGCTACATCTGTCTCCATGGTTTTTATGTCACTCAGTGGTCCATAGAGGTCAGCTTCTTGCGAATTATATGTCTGAAAAATGCTCGACGCTTCTATCTCTAAGAATGCGCTGTAAGACTCGTCAAAAGAATCCTCACGAGTTAAGGCATCTTTCGAGCCATCATCCACTCTGCCTTTAGCTACCTCCTCGGATGGTGACGAAATTGGCTGGGACGTGAGCTCGTCAAGAACTGGTAACGTTAGCATTGAAGCAGACCCCGCAAGATAAACAGGAAGCGGCGCCGGTAGCCACTCTTGCAGTGCAGAGCTCAAATCCTCTTTTGAGGCAAGGGATGAAGCGCGCTCTGTACAAACCTGGGAACCTTTCGGTGACGGCAGTTGCGAAATTTTAGGGCTCTCCACGCTCGGAATAATTTCGGGAGGTGGAGGTAACACCCACTCACGAACGGTGGATGTAGCGACCTCTGCTGGACAAGGAGGTTCCACTCGCTCTTGGACGGTAGAGTCCTGGACTTTCACGGGAAGTGGATATTCTGTACATTCTTGCACAACGCGGCTTGGGACCTCTACAAGAGGTGGAGATTCTAACCACTCTTGAACAGATGCGCTCTGGAAATCTTCAGGATAAGCCGACGACATTACTTCATGTTTGACAGTTTGTACAGATTCAGGGGGAGGAGATGGTGCCACACCTTCTGAAAAAGGAATTGACACCGCCTCTACAAGATCCTCAGGAACGGGCACAACTGCTTCGATTTCTGTCTTCCGAACATGTTCAAGAGGAACAAGTGGCACCACCCCATCAAGTTCGACACTTTGAACTGAGTCTAGCAGAACATGTGGACGAAACACTCCAATGTCTGTGCCATGGATACCTTCGTGAGGAACAGTTGGCAAACCTTCAACGAATTCGTCACTTTCAGCGGCTTTCGGTTGAAATGGTACTACTGCATTAACTTCAGTGCCCTGAGACTCTACAAGAGAAGGAGTCAACACAACCTCCACAAGTTCTTCAGTCTCAATTGGTTCGGATGCAGGAGGTAGTTCCGCACCAGTTTCACCGCCCCCTACACCTTGAGGTAGGATTGAAATCGCCCCCACAAGCGGTTTTTTAGTGGAATCCGGTGGGCGAAGTGCCGCTGCAATATCTTCAAGAGGAGTTGAAACCGCCTGGACAAGTTCTTTGTCTTCGGCGGGTTCCGGTAAAACAGGTACTTCAACATTCGTTTCTGCGCCCTGGACAGCTTCAGGCGGAGGAGGTGACACCCACTCAACAACTTCCTTACTCTCAGCGGATACGAGCGGAAGGGGGACAACTGCATCTATATCAAAGACAAATGGTGGCACCTCATCAAGTTCTGCACTTTGAACGGATTCCAACAAAGGAGATGAGAACAGTTCGTTAACTTCACTGCTTTGGATACGCTCTGGAGGAGGAGATGGCACAGCCTCTGCGCCTTCGGCACTGTAGGCTGACATTGGCGGAATAGGCAACGTGATCTCAACTTTGGCTCTCTGCACATCTTCAGATGGGGGTGTTGATATCACCTCGACGACCTCAGCAGGTACCACTGGAACAAGTTCAGTGTCCTGGACATCTTCAGCAGGAGGAGCTGACTCAACCTCTACAAGTTCTTCACTCTCAACAGGTAGCAACGCTTTAATTTCAGTATCCCGGACACCTTCACGAGGAGGGGTTGGCACTACCTCGTCAAGTGCTTCTCTCTTTATAGATTCTACCGATAAGGGTACTTTCCTTTTACTCTCTTCGGTACTTTTATGGGGAAGGAAGAGCGCTGCCTCGTACATTTCAGAGCTCTGGGTGTCTGCCAGCCGTGTAAGTGTCCAAACATCTGTTCTCTTAGATTGTTCCCCTTCGCTTGACGGCGCAAAAGCTGTTTCAAACGTACCTTCAGAGGCCTCTATCTCTCTTGCTTCTGGTGGACTCCAGTGAGCGGCGCTCACATCATATGCAAGTGCACTAGTCTCGAATGGTAGGGCTCCTGCTGTCATGGAGTCTGCAGGTGACACAACAGATGCCACACCTTTCTCATGGTGTATATGTGTGAGAGAGGTCATTTCAGAGCCGCCCGTTTTATAAGTGGAGACGTCCTGAGTTTTCACCGAGGCCGGATGAACCAGCTTACCGCGTTTTGGCTCGGACAGCTTTGATTTGTCATCTTTGCCGAATTCAGACTCTGGCAGTGGCAGTGAACGGGTTTCCTGGGGGGCGCTGTATATGGACACTGAAGAAATAGTATATGTTTTTTGACTGCTGTAAGATTCTTCCTCTTGATGTGAATATTGTACTCGCCCATCGGGCGTTAGGGATGGT
>JARGYV010048995.1:0-10476 GCA_029532675.1 Ornithodoros moubata | reverse complement strand
CTTTTTGTTGTGTCACACTTCTTTTTCAGAATTAAAGATTCAGCAAAAGCGAGTTAATGCACAGGCCTAAAAGTTTGCTAGAGCGATCATAAGCTTCTCAGCATATCGCCATTCGCCATACTTACATGGTTGTGCCGTATCTAATCTCACTGTCGGCCACAGCAGGTAGTTCAGCTTATTCAGAATGGATGCAAAAGAAAGCACTTTCTAACAGTGCTGCTTGTAAAGAATTATTATTGTATGTGAATTTTACTTATAATGGTTCTCCGACGTTTCGCTTACAACTTTGATTTAACAATTTGTGACCTTTTTACTCTTTTAGCCTTCACTGACAGTTTCTTGATAGATACCGTAATGTACTATGCACTAGCTCAGAGGCCATAGTGTTAGTGGGCACCATGAGAAATAAACAAATATCTCAGCCATGATAATCAACACAGGCTATGTTGAAAAGCGTGCTACCAACGGGATTCAAGCCCATATTCCAGGCACGTTACCCACTACACCAGAACGGCGTCCTCATTTTGTATCAGAGGCCTTTATCTGCTTATAGTGCAACTGTACATAGTGTACCATTGCGGGACCAGACAGGTCCAGACTCTTTTAAGAAACGTGTAAACATGTTTTGGTCTTTAATCCCAAAGGGTAGATGATGCTATGAGAAGCCAAGCCAGTCTCCTGGCAAAAATGCAGGCATCCTTCCCATCATCATCATTGCTGGTCTCTCTCGTTTTCACTTGATGAAACCACAGCAACACAAGAGAATAAGCTCAGTGAGAAGCTTTGTATTGCCAGACACTTTTGTAGACTGCAAGCGATTCAGATGACATTGGAGTCCTCACAACAAGGTAACGAACTTCTGGCATATTGGACAGGGTAAACATATTTTGGGTGAATGTTATGTGGGGCCTGTTGATCACAGTGGCATAACCAATATAGTACGAGTGAACTGATATTTTGGAAACTGCGTATTTGGTTAGAGAGAAAGAGTGTTACATGACTTAACACATTTTCGAGAGAAAAGTCAAAGTTCTCTTCTCTGTGCGAGCAGACGCATATATTAAATAATTGTAATCTTTTTCTTCCCGTTCGGTAAAATGTCCGAGTGCATGAGCGAACGCTTACGGTGAGCACTGAGCATTTTCACCAGGCATGTTCAAACGGCACAATTCATTCTCCGAAGACGAACAAGCGGCAAATACGATGCCAGCAGATCCCGCTCTTGCACAGCACTTACTGACGCCATCATTGAGATAGCTTAGGATGTGATACCGAAAACAGAAGGTTACAAATCAGGGCTATAGCTGAGAAAGTTGATTTTGATAGGGAAACTGTCAATCACATTCAAATCGATATGAAGACAAACTGATCCCAACACATTGTTTGTGAATAAGTTTTTAGCTGATGGCCAGTATCATTGTGCACGTGAAATTTCCACCTCACAAATTCAGTCCATTCTCTCTACAGGCCATTAATGAATGACACTGTTTATTAAAATTAACCTGATGTATCTCCCTGTAAAAATACACAAGTGACCTTCAAGGCTATGAAACATGTCTAGAAACAGCAGCTTGCTAAGACATATACGGGGTGGTCACTGGAAGCACTGTGAGCATGATTGAGCCTTTAAAGCTACAACTCGGTGCGGAAGTCCAGTACTTTACGGCGACTTCGACGTTGCCGCCGCTGTCTTGCCAAGAACGCGCGAAGCACGCCCTTGAGTAGGATGAAAACTAATCCGCCAAGCAGCGTACGTGTAAGTCCAGTCGGTAGTAACCTACGGAAGAGAAGACGTCCTGTAAGTGTTGCAGCTGTTGGAAGTGCTAGAGCACCGAGAACAAGACGCGACGCTCCTCTCGCGGCGGTCACAGCGGGAGGTCCTACTGGCTCTGCTTCAACTACTTGATTGTGCCCCGGCTGGTGAGACAACAAGTTATGCAAACATCTGTCCCACGGAAGTGCGCGACCCAAAAGAAGAGCTGTAGGGATACTTGGGAGAGCGACTAGCACCAGGAGCGGGTCGCCCTGTTCTAGCCAGAGCAGCCCGTCGCGTGGGCCCAGCACTTGGAGAACGGTTAAAGCTCCGTATGTGACAGCTGACCAGTAAAGTGACGCGAGCAATAGGATGCCGGCGAGAAACGGACACGTACGTCCCACGCCCTCGTCGAGGAGTTCTAGCAAGGCTGCCGCGCCACCCGCTGGAGGCCACTGCAGAACATAAGCAGTTCCACACTGGGGGCACGTCACGCGCACACCGCTTTGTCCCCCTTGTTTCTCGTCGATCCAACGCTGCAAACAAGTCTGATGCACCCAGCGCGTGCTGCCACGGCAGCGGCACGGCTGGACCCATGCAGCCTCTTCATCTTCATCTTCTGAAGCGAAGCATACCCAGCAGTACCGTCTGGAACACACATACCGTTAGTTTATACAGCCCGTACTTCGAATTTCGTACCCACCTTGGCTGTTCCGATGTCATACTAACCATGCCTTCACGGGACTACATAGTTTTATGAAAGACAAGGTCGTCTGTACGCGGATCTACGTATCTGCAGGCGACACGCTGCACACTTGAGTGCTGCTTGACACGAAGTCCAGTACGTCAAAGAGGGTCGATGGTCTACGATACCCTACAACTTTTCACTTGACAATCGTAAGTCACGATGTCCATGCCATTACGAAACTACCGTGTTCTTTGAACTTCCGCATCTCTTCGTATTAATGAGAAACAGGAAACTTAATTCGAACGCTGTGAGTGGCCATCTTTTCGTATAGTTCTTTCGTGTTGACGTCATTGTGTGCTTGAAAGATGCAACACTACATAAAAGACAAAGAACGTAGGTCATTAACATTATTAATATATTTTCAGCATTTTACATTCACAAAAAATTATCAAAGCCGTTGCCTTGAATGTTATTTGTGATATTGATTTTTTAGATTTTTCTGCGGACTTGAAGTGCGCTTTGATTGCTAAAAACGGAACAGCTTGTAGCAGACGGTTGCGTTGCATTTATTTTTACTTTGTCTAATTTGGGCAGTATGACGGGAGTTTATTAGATACAGCGTCATACATAATGTAATACAGAAGTGCGTCGTGGATACAGTAAAGAAATACACGGAACTTACAGGAAGAGCAGGAGTTCAATCAATCGTAAACACTGCGCAAACGACGCTCCGCAACGGCCGCCATGTCGGCGGCTTGTTTTCGATGCCTAGCAAAACAGACGCGGAAGCGACTCGTACGTTAACCGTGAACAAGAAAATATTAAAAGTGGGATATCAATAAGTCGAATAAATTCTTGAATTCTAATTTCCCGTTCAGTTTAACTCTACAATTATATATTTATTTATTTATTTATTTTTTGCGTAGTATTATTAACCTAATGCGGATGTGTAGCAGACGACACGTAATGCGTAACCAAAACTACGGCATTTGCATGAAAAAGGGCAATACGTGATACTTATGTTCAGTATACTATTGCAGAAAAAACATTTTACGACGTTTCTCTAAAAGGGAACAGACTGTATTAGAAAAAAAGGCCCTTAGCAACAGATGTCGCGGCGGTAGCAGAAACGGAACGCAGACGGCGTTTTCTGCTGCAGTGCGTCTGCGGTGTCGACTATCGGGGAGACTTGGCCTCCACTGGCTGTAAAAGTGCTAGTTCCTAAAGAGACTTATGGGGGATTATACATTCAGTGTATCTTCCAACGTGAGGACCCTGTCTCCAGTCGAGTTTCAGCCGGGTACAGGTAACAGCGCGTTGTTCTTTAGTCCCGATCAAATTGGCCACACGATGCAAGACGACCTGCTGCTCGAGAAGAGTGCCGGCGCACAATCGCAGCTGTCGACTCCAAGTGTGGAGACTACATCAAACGGTGAGCAAGCACTTGAAGAGTACCCAGCAAGAAAGGGCAAAGGGGATGAGGCGGCCGTCAGTTCGGATAAAATAGAAGTCCCGGACACAGTAACATCGCCATTGCAGTTAGGTTTCTCGTCGGAGCCATCCGTCATCACGACATCGGCGCCGAGTTTTTGGTCTACCGTCGCCGCAGACGACGCTTTTATTCAAGGAATTCCAGCAGTGAATGGTACCCTGGCTTTCCCAAATTTTCCTGCGAGTCCAATTTTTAGCCCAGGATTGGGACACCCGCAACGGCGGGCGATCACAGGGGCGCATAACTTTGCTCCATCTCGGGGCCCTGTGTTCAAGGCGTACTCGGCCTGGTCGAGCCCGCAGCAACCCAGTTGGTCAACACCCCCATGGAACCCAGGTGCAAAACGTTCTGTGGCTGCTCAATTGCCCGGACCGCTTTCTCCTCTAAAGGAAAGCCCTTTGGCCAAGTTCCGACGCAGTACCTCTCTGCCCGTCGCCGAGGATTCTTTTCAGGTGAGGGGGCCCCGGAGGATGCTGCGCCGGCGCGCGGGTGCTGCCCACCTCGCAGGCCATTCCCGCACCCATACCTTGCGAAGCGGCGCATGCGTGCCGCTCCGCGAAGCCCCCTCCCGGGCAGACCAAAAGCGCCACCACTATGAGTGAAATCGGGTTCTTGATGCAATTGCAGGACCGTGGGGCCGGCTGTCAGCCGGGACCTTTGGACACACTTCGTTTTCCTCTAGAGCAGCAGCTCTTAGACATGGTCCGCGAACCAGAACCTCCACCACCGTTGAAAGGTAGGCGCGCGAAGTAGGATCTGTTTGGGAGTGCACTCCGTTACACCATCGTGTTACGCTATGCTTCTGGCTCACATGCTTTGTTCCTTGTAATCAGGTTATGCACCTCCACCTGTCTGTTACCCTGCTGGGCCTATGACAGGTAAGTCCGTGTGTGCTCCCGCACTGTTGTCACAGCTTTTCGCTATATGTTATAGGACCTATGGACCTTGCAAGCACGCATCAGTGCAGCAAGAAATTTCCTCGAGGTAAATATACACGGTAAATGCGCCCCAAAATAGTACATTAATGCTTATATATACTATTCATGTTTCAGGACGCCCATTCGGCCGTAGGAAAGGTAGCGGATGTGATAAAAGGCCCACCATGGCTTAGTGCCCAGACACATGTGACTCTGCTTTCAGGCAAGTCCCCCTTCTTTCTGGAAGCTGGCGAATTGCTGGACGACGCGGACGGGCCCGCGCCACCGTCTCCGCTCCGAGGCTCCCCCAAGGCGGAGCCCGAGAGGTACTCGAGGAAGGTGTTCGTTGGGGGTCTACCTCCAGACATTGACGAAGAGGAGATCACGGCCAGTTTCCGCAGGTTTGGGCCACTGGTCGTGGATTGGCCCCACAAAGCAGAGAGCAAATCTTACTTTCCTCCGAAAGGTATGGGAAAAAATGACTGGCTTCCCTGTGACGCTCATGTTCACTGCCTGGCTGCAGGATATGCGTTCCTGCTGTTCCAAGACGAAGCCTCGGTGCAGGCGCTCATCGACGCCTGCATTCAGGAGGAAGACAAGTTGTACCTGTGCGTCTCCAGTCCCACCATTAAGGATAAGCCCGTGCAGATACGGCCGTGGCGGCTTAGCGACGCCGATTTCGTGCTGGACGCGTCGCTGCCCCTCGACCCACGCAAGACGGTTTTCGTTGGGGGTGTGCCACGACCACTAAAAGCTGCCGAGCTAGCACTGATCATGGACCGCTTGTATGGTGGGGTCTGCTATGCAGGCATTGACACAGATCCCGAGCTCAAGTACCCCAAGGGTGCGGGGCGGGTGGCCTTTTCCAACCAGCAGAGCTACATCGCAGCCATCAGCGCCCGTTTTGTGCAGCTCCAACATGGGGACATTGAGAAGAGGGTAAGTTTGGGATTGAGAATGGGCTGGGGAGGATATGCAAAGGATATTGTGCATGGAACTGAGGTTTGTTGAGGTCTTAACAATGAGCAGGGTCTGAGGAACTGTGAGCTACTGCTCAGGTTTTTTATTCTATGGAGCTCTTCTATTGTTGTACGTAGAAACTGAAGCAGTAAGGTCCAGGAAGCTGACTTTGCCCCTCAGTGGCTGGATGTTGCACAGTACACTGTAACGACCGAAGTTGCAGTTTGCTCTGCTCTGTCCGTGATGGCAGGAGACACTTTGTGACGGCCTCCGTGCCCACCCTCAAATCTTTATCCCAGCTTCAACTTCTCGCAGGTTGAAGTGAAGCCGTACGTCCTCGACGACCAGATGTGCGATGAGTGCCAGGGGGCTCGTTGCGGTGGCAAGTTCGCGCCATTTTTCTGCGCCAACGTGACCTGCCTGCAGTATTACTGTGAGCACTGCTGGGCCACCATCCACTCCCGGCCAGGCCGTGAGTTCCACAAGCCCCTTGTAAAGGAGGGTGCCGATAGACCCCGGGCAGTACCATTTCGCTGGTGCTAGGTCTCTTTTTTTTCTCTCTCCTCGAGTCAGCGCTAATTTATATATATTTATCGACATATCGCCCACACTCGTTCTAGTCAGCAGCAGTAGGAAGCTCACGGACAGGGTTTTTGTGCCAAAGTTTATTTGCGCGTTGTTTGTTTACCTCCCCCCACACCTTTGGTATGCGAGCCTTGTGACATTTTATGTATAGATATATTTTTCACTAGTCCACCCTATTTCTTGGCTCATTGTTTATGTACCTGTTGTTTATTTTTTAAGGAAATGACACTGCAACGCTTAGAGCGAGCTTGACAATACAGGATCTGTCGCGTTTTATTATTCTTATTATTAACCGACAAAATACTACAGCAATAACGCGGCCCGACGCTGTGGTGGCACCCTCTATATGTATATCAAAAGCTAGCTCGGATCAAAAAAATGCTTCACCAGAGAGGTATGTGTACACTATTCAGACATTGCCCGTATCTGTGTATATATATTATATATATATATATATAAAGGCAGTCATGCAGGGGGCACTTGCAATATTTTTTCCTTTTTTTAAAAAAAAAGAAAACGCATAGAAGAAAGTTTTTGCCAAAGATTTTTTTTTCTTGTAGACCTCGGCTCGCCACGGGTGTGTACTCTGTTGTGGAAGGTGTAGATTTTTTCTTGCCTCCGTTTTGATGTTGGCGGCACACCATTCCTAGATCGCGATAGAGCTTAGTGTATTCTTTGAGCCTTCTGGCGAAAGAAGACGTTATCTCGCCAGTCATTTACAGTGTTGCTGTTTGATTGCATTATTTTCCGTATCCTATTGCCTGTTTTTTAAAGGAAAAGAAAGAAGTGTTAAGACAACTAGTCGGGCATCCATATTTTGCACTAGTCATGAAATAAAATATGCCCAACTAGTGCCTCCATTTTTTTGGATGGTTGCTTTGTTGGAGTACTTGTCTGTAGACTTCCCTATTTCCCTTCACTATGCCTAGGGCATCTTGTTATACCCACATGGGACATCCCACTGTTGTTAACTGCAGTCCACCCGGATACTATTGCTACAAGTATGCTGCATGCAACTGTAGAGCGAAGGTGTTCAAACCTTCGCTTTGTCCACGTTTTTCTCGACACAATGTGCTTTTTTTTAGAAGCACATGCCATTGCTGTAACGTTGCGTGCACGGGGGTTGAGGAATGTATCGACGCGACTGTTGAAAGTGGAGTGAACTCTTTGGCAGACTGATCGACCAGGTCTTAAGTTGGCAGACATGAATGTACAGCATGCTGTTAAGTAATGTTTGACATTTGCATTGGCTTGTGCCATCAAAATTACCATGTTCGATATGTGATGAAAAGCTAGAATTCTTGGAAATGACGCACGTCACAGCGTAATCTCTTGTGCAGGACTTTAGGCCTTCACATGCTTTCCTTTTTTCTTTTTTGTGCCAGAAATTGGTAATTTGCTCTTTGGCAATCCACTCTGGCAATATATGCAAGATTAATAAACTGTAGCCACCGTGTTGACTGAAAAAACTCTATCACGACCAGGCCTGGTTGAGAGGTCAAAGCCTAGACTTCACTCGGCCTTCAGTGTTTGTCGTCTGTGATGCTGGCACTCTGCGATAGTGGGGGTGCTGGAACTGTGAAAAAAAGAAAAGACAAAAAAATAAAGGGAAACCCCCAACTTTGCAAAGGCAAAAGCACATGTACCGCATGCATTACTTCCGGTGTTTTTGAGCTCCACTTTTGGAAACCAGAGGCTTGTGACACTCGCACGCAGAGAGAGATAGGTCACAATGTCCAGCAAATGGTTAATCTCGTAGAGCTGTACATCTTGCAGCACTGCTTATCTGTGTCTAGAACTAGAGCTTCATCCAGACTGGGCGCAAGTCACGGCCTCTGTTATGTGAGCAGCAGCCGGGGCACACGCTGCCGCCCGAGCACGGATTGGAGGCTGTGGACGTGATGGTTGGCCTTTGCTTTCATTGTAGCGGCTCTGTCAGTGTTCATGCTAGACATCTTTTGGCCTGGCCCCCCTCGTTCAACGGGCTGGCCCCTGTGATTTGTTCCTTTGTAGGGTGTTGAGCAATGCTATCTGTGAGAAGGTTTTATTTTTCATATCTGTTGAAGGTTTTAATGGGTGTTCCATTATACAGTGATCGCTGTCTAAAATGCAGAACGTCGTGGACAGCTTTTGCAGGGAGAGAGAGAGAGAGAGACTGAGTGGATGCTGGTGAGCTTCCCAGTTCCCTTCGTCTGCCTATATTTTTTCCTTTCTTTTAGTCAGTCTTCACTGTATAATGAGGGAGGCCCCGTAAAATTGGCATTGAGGCATGCCCACCCAACGTATGAGCTCCAGTTTGTACTATCGTGTCACTTTTTGTAAGTTCTTACCTTTGACTAGGTACATTTTTGGAAGAGCATTAAATTTTTGGACAATGAATTGCTTCAGGTGCTTGTCTGTACTTTTGTATGAGTGAATGTGTGCAGAGATGCGGAGTACTTTGATGTTCCTCCTGCAAAACGTCTGCTAAAAGCAGAGAGCTGCTTGAAAAGTCGATCTGAACACATTCTGTATACATTTTCAACAGCTAGGGAATAGCGGTGATGAGGTTATGCACATGCTCAAATGTGAAATTGGCTTTTTCAGATATCATGCGTCTGACTGCTTTGCATAATCAGATTTCATGTTTGAAGCATGTACATTCTAATTGCTTATGTAGTGCTAATGTTTATCTGCAATGCATACATGTAAACAGGTGTGCAACTGTTACACTCGCTTTGTTGTCCTCTGGGAAGGTATTGGCCTACATCTGATTTGCTCTAATATTGCTTACGAGCACATTGTGCTCTGTTTTCTTCTTTTTCGTGAGTCACTTATTTTTTAATGCTGCGTCCAGGTTACTCGGGTACATTGGGAAATCTAAAGTTGCTGTTGAGAAAGGATGTTCTTTAAAACATCCGACATATTACCTCTACCCTGTACTTCACAGGCTGGCTTATTGAACTGACAAATGACCTGCCCTACTGTGTCAGTGTCCAACATAGCACGAAGTTGTCAGTCGCTGCCCTGTAGAGTGAAAATTGTTATAAGCTATGCCACCAACTTAGCTTATAACATCTTAAGGTGTTGCTGTGGGGTGCATTGGGAGAACCAGAACTTTGATACCTGTCACAAAATTATTTTCCTTCAGTTTGCTCACAAATTTTTGCTTTTTTTTGTGTGTGTGTGTGTGTATGCTCAAGCAGAGTTGCTTTTGCAGATAAATATGCAGTGACATTGAACGTTAAAGAGAATCATGCTGAAAAGGCACTGTCTGCCTGTTTATAGAAGTAGTAAAGTGCAAGGTAGGAGGGAAGTGTGGAATGCTATCGAGGTGTTTGTAAGAAATCCAAAAAGCCTGAAGATAGCAGTGCACACACACACACACACAAAAGAAAAAAAAACATAGGGAAATTGAAATTTACGTGTCTTGCAAAAACCCACATAAAGCACAACAAGGAAAACACGAAACATTGTCAAAACGAATGACAAAAGATGTGCTTAAAACCTTGATGAACACACACACAATGCTAACAGAAGTATGCTCGCATTTTATATGGGAAGGTGTATATTTTTTAGATAAAATAGAAGTGCAGTTGATGTGGTGCAGCTCTTCTGCTGAGAAAGCTTGTTATGATTGGGTGGATTAGTCTCTCTGTTCCTGAATGAGGAATAAGTTGAAACTTCTGTCATTTACATTAATTGAGTACGGGAATCCTCGAGAATGTAGTAACTCATTTCTACGTCATGGCACTTATAGGAGAAGGTGCAGAGAATTTAAAGAACGAAGAGGACACTGTGGTAGGAAATACTAAGTTAAACAGAAGGCAGGCCGTGAACAATGTGCAGATGTGGGCAGATGAAAACCCAATAGCAGGAAGGAAAGGGGAGAGACGGGGGGTAAGTGTGCAACCTGGGCCGACTTCAAGGAGAACTAAGTTGATGTATGTCTGAGGGAAACCCATGAGAACCCCAAACAGCACAAGTAGTTGTGGGATTGAAATACACAACAGAAATGAAACAGGATCTGACAAGGACATCGCCTGTCCTTATTCATTTTCAGTCGCTCTGTTTCCCCTTCGTCCTCTCCTTTAAAACACTT
>JARGYV010048990.1:0-11038 GCA_029532675.1 Ornithodoros moubata | reverse complement strand
CTTCTTCTTCTGCCTTCTCCTTGACTTCTGTTTTCAACCAACTTTCTTTCTTTTTTTGCTAACCTTCGACGTAGCGTACGGTTGGCGTCACTCGTACAGCCGCTGAAATTTCCTGTACGCGTTTCCTGCATTACTAGCGGGCGAGATAAAAAAATGATACAGCGAGAAAAAAAAAACACTAAGATAGAAGGCATTGGATTGAGAGGATGATTGGACGTTGCGTACCGCCCCTTCGCTTCCATCTGGGAGCGACCCAATGAATAAATGAAGACCGACAAGTCGCATCGTTCTTTTCTTTGCTGCTATGTAAATGCAGGTCCGTGTCTCCTTGCATTCTCTCGTATCTGTGTCGCATTGAGTACTTGTTTTCTCTTCCAGCAAAGACGCCATCTTCGCGTTCAAGCAACAAATAAGAACGCTCTTGAGAAAAGAATGAGTATACGGATATTATTTGCTGTGGGCTCCGCTGTAACCGTGGCTTTATTTGGTGCAGTTATGCACCGTAGTGAAGCCTCCTTCTAAACTTGAGACAGTTGGATAGATCTATTTCTTCCTACCACTGTCATGTTGCAGCACCCAAAAATATCGAGAGGAAAAGAGGTGTTTTTCTACGTGCTGTAATTACCGAGATACAAGAGATTAAAGGAGCAGTTCACGTGACACGGTGACGTCACACCCAAACGCCCGTCGACGGCCGGCGCGCATGTGTCACGACAAGTTTCGGTATCCGCCATAGGCTCATTTTGCGTCGCTTCTATTCGGCCACAGTCACTAAAATGTTTAAATGTTTGTGACAAAAAATGTTTGTGAATGAATAGAATCGTACTTTCCATTTTTTTTATCAGAAGTTGGGGCTAACTGTCGCAGCCCCTTTAACGTTTTGCTTATCATTCAGAATGTTGTCTTCGCCAGCGTCTGTCAGAGTTCGCCTAATTTAGGACGAACTAATTTGTTGAGAGCACTTAGGCTTTGGGGTTACATGATGTGTCACTGTTTCAAGGCTTTCGGTCAGATGATCATTTGGTTGCTAGCACTCCTAATGTTAATTGCTTGCGTGGTATTCTTTTACAGGTTTCTTAGTACCATGTCCTCTGATAATAAGTTAATAGCATGCTCTGACATATTTATAGGAAACCTTTAACTTCTTCGAGCTATACAGGCCAATCGCTTTAATGACTTGCTGAAGTCTGCATTCACCAGATTCTGGAAACTTTACTGGGAGGAAGTCGCACTCAATTTCCGAAGCGTCTACATCTTCAGCAATGCCATCTTCGTTACTTTCCTCGCTTTCTGCCCTTTTACCGCCGACTCTGCGTGTCTGCCTGAGATGCAGAAACAAAAAGGCCATGTGCTCCAGAAGGTCTTTGATTTTGAACTTTTCCGCTCGCACACTTCAAGGTATGGAACGAGGCCTCCTGTCGCTGTCCGGGACTTCAACCTTTCCACGTGCTACCGTCTCTCCCTGGCTCCTCTTTCTCTGGACTCACACTGGATGTTGTTTTTCATCGCGTTCCTTTTCACGCTGGCTTCCTTTTTCTTCTCCTTTTCTTTTTACTTTCTATTTTTTTTTTTTTTTTAAGTCAGACTGTGATACGCATCTCTTGTGGTTCAAAAGTCGCGGCTCAACGTAGTGGCGGCAGAGTTCGGGGCATCTTCCAAAATACAAGACAGCATTGCAAAATAAACAACGAAACCTTGACTTTGTTCCAACCAAGGTAAGGTTATCAAATCAAGATGTATACTTTCACTGATATGCAACGTAATATGGCAAACCCTTTTGCTTAAGCATCGTCAATTCAAAAATTAAAATTAAGGCTTCGCCACACCGCACGCCTGCACTAAGTGAAGGCCGCATTACAGTAACAGATTTGCGGTAACACGGAGAGGCCCATTGAGTGCCTTAAGCCTGCTCATTCTTTTCCTGGGAAAGACATGAACATAAAAGTTTCTTTTTCACGAGGAAAGAAGACGTCTTTGCTGAGAGAACAAGCTGGGGCTTAATATGACACAGATCCCAGAGAGGGAAAGAAATCGTGGGACTGTATTTATCTAATAGCCATAAAAAGGAAAGTGAGAATAACAAGTCGACCTTCATTCATTCACAGAGCCGCTCAAAGCCGGACAAAAGAGGACGGCACACAACGTCCAATCATTCTCTTAATTTAGTGCCTTCTACTCTTTCTTCCTTTTCCCCGTGTTTCAGGTGTAGGATTCATTCCTTTGTACCTGCTGTCAAAGCAAGGAAGACGTACGCAATGCCCAGAGTTAACAACAAAAGCAACGTTACATCGGAGACGATGTGCGAAAACAGTTGTAGGGAAAATCATGTTTCCAACTTAATCAAATCCGTGAGTACAGTTATGTGTACATAAGGATCGAAGAAAGATGTAATATTGCACGTGGAGCCTTTTGCTAGTTGCTATGTCCACCTATGTTTGCGCTTAGCGCACACAACTTTTATGTAAATACTCTCACAGGGGGATTGGCTTCCGTACGGGAAATCTGTGGAGGTCACTCAAAAATTCCCCAAGTGCTGCTCAAATAAAATGTCGTTGACAAGGTCAGTGTTGTTCCAGACAACAACGTTTGTTATTCTAACACGAGAACAGTGTAGCAAGCGATGGCTTGTCCCCAGACAGTTTGAATAATACAAATCGCATAAGATGTTCTTTGTTTTGTTCGGGGGACTGGTGCGGTTCATGTTCAACGCATGTTTCCATCTCCCTCTATCGTCGTTATCTGTATCTGGTGGTTATCCTACATGTCAGGATTAGAGAACAAGGAAGGAAGTTGCGACAGCGACACCAGAAAATCAATTAGGACGAGCTTGAACTTTGTAAACATTATCTGATGGCGACTAAGTGTAACAAAATAAACGTTGCTGACATGAACACCGCTTGGATACGATGGCCCCGAATAAACAAACGAGTAATTGACCCCTAGCAGCACAATGTACTGAAAGTCGGGTGCATTAGGGGTGGTCGTCAGGATGCCTATCTGTTTATCGCTGCCTGTCTTACGTGCTGCAAGCTACAAAAGCAATCTTGATCAACCCGTCCACCCCTAATGCACCCGACCTTCAGTACGCTGTGCTGCTTGGGACACGAGATGAATGATAAGAAAACAACATATCAGTCTGTCAGGATTACAAAAAAAAGAACAAAAAGGAAGAAAGGTTCTGTTCTGTTTCTTTGTTTGCGAAATAAGCGTGATCCGGAAGTTTAACAAATATATAGAAACTATTTAAATGTTGATTAGTTCCGTGCTTCTTATGGTTACATGATTACAAGCATCTGTCGCGATGCATCTCGTTTCTATTGTCGTAGATGTCGTTTAAGCCAAGCTTGAAGTCTGCGCGGTAATCAAGAGAGATAAAGCTCTGTATAAGCTCACCGTAAAAAATGATGCGCGACTACGCGTGATGATTCATCTTCCTTTTAGAGTGTGCTACCGTCGTGCACGTGTACCTTTCGATTTTACGTCAACCCTTTGGCATCGAGTGGCCGGAAAGAAGTCGGCCTAAGCTCCACAAAAAAAGAACTACGCGAGGAAAGACAAAGAGTTAAAGAGTACATAGACAACCTCTGCTAATGGGCCTCTTAGAAGGAAAGCTTTTAGCGTAGCTACCAGCAAAAGGCGTAAAATTTCTGTTTGCGAGCCACCTACGTGAAGGAGACCACGGTAGAACGTCGCCATCTATTACACGTGCATTCGTAGATACCTTACTTGGATAAGTGCATTCTATGAGGATGGGAAGCAGAAAGATGCTGATGTCAAAGCTCTTGCGAGGGCATTACACACCACTTCAGCTTAAGTGCCCCACTACATCTTACGAGGAAAATCTCCTCGAAGAAAGTGCATTCACAAGTTGTGGAAAGAACTTCTTCCCCTATTTCCCTATACATAAACTGTTAACAAGAGGGTGCAGCGTAAAATACATGGGTCGTAAGATTCGAAAACTGACTAACTAACGCGCCTAAGTTGTAGCAATCGTGTTATGTCACAAAAAGACGTACTCCTAACCTTTTCACTTTTTTTATCGGTGTCGTTTCAGGCCAACTCATCTAATGGCTCGAACCCTAACAGTTTAAATTCCAAAATTATCACAAACTCCTTAGGGCAAATAAACGAAAAAAGAGCAAGTTCAAGGCTTTTGAAGACTCAGCTCAAAATGGTCCTTTGGTCCACATTTGACCCTAAATGTCGTACTTTCGGTTCAACGTTCGTAATGCCCTTCTTAAGTACTCGTTAGCTTATATATAGTTAGCTGTTATGCAGTCTGTTATACCCCACAGTGAACTGGCAAGAAAAGATTCAGTGACTCCGGAAACAGCATATTCAGGTTGAAAGCAGCTGCTACTTCGAGACATATCCTTTCCAGTGACACAATTGCAAAAAACGTTTTCCGGGGGAAAAAGGAAAATATAAGTTAAAAAAAGAACTTCGAATTGCCCCATCAAAGAATACACGTGCGGCAGTGAGCTGCTCTTTCCTCTCAAAGCGACTCTGGAGAAGCGTCAAGATTGGTATCCATGACAACGTCACTCTCAAAGGCCACACGTAGGGGACACGGGACACATGCCTCTTATTTAGCCGCAGGAAGTTGTCTTTTAAATAGCTACTTTACACCGGGAGAAAACGCAGGCTTTCGTACAATGAAGGCGCCAACTCAAAGACACCGTGAAATGTTTAAATAAGCGAAAACTTTACACCTAATTTTACTCTAACTCTTTACTGTTTTCACTCAAGCATTATGCCTCCGATCAAATTTCATAAGTCCGTCGGATCCCTTTAAAAGTTGCTCTCAGTCGTGTATATAAACAGTTGACCGCAGTTCCCTGTGTCGTCCGCTTTCTTGCGCTTGCGCCATACTTTCAGCTCTGTTAATAAAAAGATATCTGTGCATTAACTGTCTCATAGGAGTATTTCTATTGAAATGCAAAAGGATGGGCCTGTTCTGCGACATAATCAGTTGCCTTCTACGTCGAGGTGCATGACTGCCAGCATACGACGACCCTCTCTTGTGCAACTAAATTTATTAAGCACTAATTCTGTAAAGACTAGTTGCGCGACTAAAAAGATGTGCGCGCTTCAAGAAAAGGTAGGCGCACCACTGCATGCAAATGTATAAATTAAACACGCTCGAGTTTTCCTTCCAAAGTCGGGGTAAATCTAATTTCCGTTCGAATGGCTCGGCGCCGTGCATCGTCTTTTCGTTTGCTCTAAGAGTGGCTTTCAATTTCATCGGAGAGATTCATCCCGATTAAGACTTACCAAGAGTGTCTTTCTATGACTGACTACGTGCGGAAAAATTACGGAAATGGCGGTATGCAGGAATGTCAGACAAGTATCCCAGGACAGAGGGTGTCCCACTTCAAAAGCAAAAAGAAAAGAGGCTGTATTGATGAAACCCACTGCCACTGAATTCTAACCCTTCGTCGAATGGCAGGTTTGCGTTAGCGTACTCATTATTTAGCACGTGCTGTAGTCTACGCCCCCAAAACAGAAATTCCCACTCCGACCCATGTGCACCACATTTGCAGACGAAGACGTCCTACACTATCATGACATCTCCATTCATCGCGGTAATAATCTCCTGAGCACGTTGCCGCTATCATCAGCGCTCATGAAAGGAACAGAGCAAGAAGCGGGTAGATTAAAAGCGGTTCAAGTCCAAATTAATTTCCACCCATTGTCCTCCATCTGAAATGCCGTTCCTAATTCCTTCTGCGCGGGCTATTCCATGAATTACTCGCTCCGTACATGATGAAGTGCCTTTTGCCAAATTATGGCAGCGTGTAGAGACGTTGGTTCGAATGTCCGTCTTAGTGAGGCTCCTGGTACAGAATGCGAAATTAATGGTTCGAAGCGGCTTTCAGTATGCTCCCATTCTGTGTCTAATATCATTCGTTTGCTTTTTAATCAGTGGTTTTCCCGTCCATTTATTGATTGAAAACGGCAGAAGTTCTATCGCTAGCGATGTTTAGAGATAAATAATCATAAATTCGGAACATATGTTTCGTGTGCACACTTTCTGCCTACAGGCAACGCGGGATATGTACGTAACTGTGGAACGATAATTATGGTTGCTTTCAGCGCGCTGTTGCTCAAATTTCGGCCGGTGGAATAAGGCTTTTCCTGATCGTTGTTGTTTTGTTTGTTTGTGTAGAATACAAAATATAAATTATACGCTCTAAAAACAAAACTTTTTCCGATAACATGGTAAGACCTTGACGCAGTTGACACGTCAGACTTCATATGTCGACGTCTTTTTGACACACTTAGTATAACTGCATCAGTCTAATAAAAAATGCGTACCTAAATTTAGCAGACATCAGAGGTTGTCATCCGGTAAAGTTCTGTTTTAGAATGCATGTGTTAGAGAAGAAATTATATCGTGAAGATAATTGGAGATGATTTCCGGCCTTCCCGTCAGAACGCTATCCCACTGCTATTAGTTCACGTTAAGGTGTATATGGTGAAGGACGTGGCAGTGGTGATAAGTGGGTGTGGCATTATAACAGTTCGAACAGGTGGTTTTGAATGTCCTTAATGCCCATGATCGATACCAAGAAGTTTCGCCGTGCACTACCTTCATCGAAACCTATTGACCTTCTCCTGAAACTTAATTCATCGTCCTGCGTCATTTGGTACGAGCTGCTTCAGAACTAATAGGGACGACCAACCTCCGCTTGACTTCTTAACATGCTAATTACACAGTCTGTCCAGTGAATTTAATTTCGTGAGGGGCACGCTTCACGCAACATATGAAGTCGCTGTGAGTGGGCCTATTTTGGCGCAGGCAACCTTCTCGAAACCTGCGCGCACACGCACACACACGCACAAAGACAGTGAAACATGAAAAAAAAGCGTTAATCACCGAACAATATTATCTGGGAATCAGCCAGGTAATCTAGCATGTTAGAAAGCAGACGACCAGAATTCCCCTTCATTTTGATCGCCAGTTTGGCTTATCACAGACGACAGCGAAGTGACACAACCGTCCGGTTAGACGGGGAACTAATTTTGGCTTTCCGTTGACAAAAGCCAAAGAAATTGGCTTCTTATTACGAGTCCTGCTTCTAAGAATAAACCAATAAGGGAGTTTGAACGGCAATCAATGGAAAGACGATGAAACAACTCCCGGATGCTGCGTGCGCTTTCGTAGATAGACCTATATGCTTGGACCAATCAATGCGTAGCACTACGATACGATAACAAAACGACAGTTTCTAGAACAGAAACACTCAGTTGATGCGTCTTACGAACGGACAAATATCGACGCCATTGGTTCTGATCGCTAATACAGCAGTTCCCTTTATTTGCTGACCACAAACAGAACCGCAATGAATAATCCGAGACCTGACTGGTTGTCTACATCAAACGAAAACTGTGCGATTTAATACAGGGCAGGTGCACATTTCAAGGTGCGAATGTACAGGTAGCCCCATCGAAGGACCTATACATATATTGGATAGAAGTCTCTGGGGGGAAAGCCAGTGTTCTCAACCTTCCCCTGGTGCGTGAAATGTTTGCGTGCCGTCTATAAGAGCAGCAATCGATGTACGGTGACCTCGGTGCGTGTTCCCTTCCACTATGTGCTGGATGAGAATTGAAGCACATCCAATACTGCGTTCATGGCAAGATATCTGCGTTTTAACGTGCGTTGTATTGCTTCATGGCGGTCTCTGCCGAAGATAAGCTGCCACTGCGTACGAACGCCTCTTTCATGAGGGCGAGCTGTCGATGGACACCATTCACGGCACGCCGCTTCACGAGTTATCACTAACGACAACTCCGTAATGGAATTCATCGTTCTCGAAGAACGCTCAGCGACGGGTCGATATGGCTGCGGACCTCGCAAGACGCTGCCTGCTGTTGTTATCTACGCTCTGAAAATAGAACTCCTAGACCCGGCCGTCATACAGAATGATATCGTTCACTGATTTGATTAGTGAAAGAAATGTGAGCGTACGCCTTTTGGTGACAGTTGACATAGCTTTGCACGTATCACAAAAGTGCACATAAATGTCCTGATTTGTGACGTATTCTGACGTATGAAGTAGGTCAATATTAGTGATATTTAATGAAGTAATATTTAATAATAATTAACAGTAGTATAACAGATGTTAAGTAGTAGTATAGTACGTAGTGAGGTTTTGCTTTTGCAGTATAGAGACGACGTTGTTCCGAACGGCTTTCACAAAAAGAATATGTACATATTTGAGAAATTTTCCTCCTCTTTATGAGTCCAGTTAATGAGGCCAACATAGCTAACCTCTCACATCATTCTCTCGCCTAAAATATCCTCTCTAACAAGCACTGCTTCTCTTTATATCGCACAAACATAACATGATTGACAACGAAGCAGGACCGGGCCACACTCGCCTTCCTTCCGGTCCCCAATCCATGCGTGCAATTAACGTCGACCTTCCCCTTTCCAATATGTTCCTTGTTGCTAGCAGACACAAACTCTGTGTCGAAAGCGTCGCATTGACTGCCCTAAGGGGCCCATCGTTCTACCGCTTTTTTTTTCTCTCTATACTTCTCTCCAATCCCGTACGTGCCTTACGGACGGTGCCTGTTCTGGAGTGTTCGTAATCGAACGTGGGCTTTTTGCCGCCACTTCATAGGAGACAATTGCGGCAGAATTACAGCGCGCAATATCGCTCGACTTGGAGGGAATTAACTTGTTCGACTAGCTGCAGGCCTTGCTCCTTCTTTGGCCATTCTCTTTGAGTTTCCTCCTGTTTGTTTCCAGCAGTAAAGCAGTTTGTTTACGCGACCGAACAGTCTCGCAAATGCCTTCTTGTTCCAATTAGGTTACCCTCCTCCTCCTCCTTCTCCCCCCCTCTCTCTCTTTCTTTCTTTCCGTTCTGGAGTCTTTCTCGTGTAGCAGGGCTGGAATATCCTGCACGCTCCGACAACATAGCTATTTCTGGTATTGTTCCCGTTAATTGTAAACAAACATGAAATAACTAGAGATTTGGTATCGCGCTCGAATACACGTATCAAAGGAAGGGACATACACGAACAACAGAGTTCATTCGACGGTGATAGAAACACCATCCCCAGCGGGATACGAGATCTATCTCTGAGGAGAACAACAGCACCGAATGCATGCAACAGAGATCGCAAGAAAAGCAAACGGGCCTGCTTTTGCCAAGGAAGCGACATTAAATGCGGGTGAACAGACAAGCTCGCAATCTACCAAGGACAAAGGAATGGAGAACATCATCAAATGTTTCTGGATACATAAACAAAGAGCGTAAATTGAACTGGGGCGCGACTTTTGTTCAACAGTCTATTTCATCTCCTTCCAACGATGTCTCACTCGTACGTAGACCACGCATTTTCTTCCGACAATAACGGCTCCGTGTGGACGAGTCAGGTTTATTGCAAGAACTCTAGCGGAAACAGGGAATGCTATTGGAACGTTCGGACAATGAAACGCGAGACAGGCAAATCCTTGACATGTGGGCAGGATGGGATCGAAAAGGATTGTAGGGACGTATATCCTACGATCATGAGCGTCGTCACACGTCGGTCTGCGTCTTTTGACTAGGATTCTCTGTCGTGTGCCGAAAACTCGACCCACTGCTCACTGCATTTTACATCCCTCGCGGCGTGCCTGAGCACTTTGCACCCTGCCACCGAAATTCGTGCAGCTGTGTGTTTCTTACTTCATGTTTTTTACACTATATTTCTTTCCTATATTAGAGGCACGGGTGTGAATGAATGAGCCAAAGAAGAAAACCCGGTTCCTTGTGCATCTGAGATCTAAAAAAAGTATGGTAAGTCTTCTTTCTCTTATCCCGCACTTTTTCTTTCATTTTTTGTATGATGACGCATGGCGTCGGTAGTGGATTTATTTTGCAGTGATTTTTTCTTCAAGCGAAATATTCTTTTACTGAAACATTATAACCCTCATTATGCGAAGAGACCTTCTAAAAGCACCTGATAACAATTTCAAAAATCAATCGTTATACGGGATGATTGGGTATATTACCTGACTGGTTAAAAATGAAAGGCGGTGTAGACTGTCTTCATGGTAATTGGTCATTCACTAGGCACCGCCTCCAATTTTTGGCAAATCAATTAAGGTATATCATTCTGAATGGCAATTTCTCTCGATCGTGTTCTGCGGTAAATTTCATTTGTTTTCAGGTTTTTATTTTAATATTTGAGGGCTTTCAAATCTTCGATTTGCAATAGAATATCCTTGAATTCGAAATTCGCTTTCATTTTGTATCAGATATTCGTGAATGTGCGATATTTCATAAGGTGACGTAACAAAAGGTCTGGACTTCCCTTTTTGGGTACGTTTGCTGTAATTGCTCATAAACCTAGCTAACGTATCTGTACGCATTATTCGTTTCACAAGCATCTAAATAGGTTCACCGTGACTTTCGTATTCGTTTTTAGTCCCATTGAGCCCGACCCTCGGACGACGTGGTACACTCTTCACTGCATGGCTCCCAGTTGTGCAGAGGAAGCACGCTTTACAGAGTAGCTTACCAGCCTTGTTTGAATATATTATTTTTCTTTGTATATCGTCACTGTCTAATGAAAACGTATATCCGCGGTGCTTCAGCTTGGAACGTTGAGATCCAAGGCTTGCACGATTACGAACAATATTTCGGGGAAGCAGGGTCACCCTGCTCATTAAGCAGAATCCAGGAAGCGTTCATTAAAAGCACTCTTCCTCCTTTTGTATTCCAGTGGCCACCCGCCGGCTTGGAAAACTTAATTCAGACCACGTTAGGATCCATCCTCTCACACTGTTAGAGCACATAGGAAGGAGAGGATAGATATTGGGGCCCGCGGTGTTAATTAAGAAGGTTTTAACTCGCGCTTCAACGTCGCGACAAGAAACTTCGCGTCGTTGTTGCTCTTGTTATTTCCTTGGCAACAAAGGTAAAGTTTCGGTAAGAAGAAAGCCTAGGAAAGGTGTATCTTGTACTGCAGTGATATAACGTCTCATCTGGTGCAATACGACACGGAGATCGGATGGAAGTTCTTTTTTTTTTTGGGGGGG